>JAUJDW010000016.1:0-55048 GCA_030512325.1 Lasiodiplodia hormozganensis | reverse complement strand
CCCCCCCCCCCCCCCCCCCCCATCATGTCGCACTCGCTTGTCGGGCTGTCTTGTGGAACGTTTTGTGAGCCAGTGGTAGCACTTCGATGGGCCACTGTGCTATATCCTTCTATATTGACCGGGTGCAGCCCAGTCCTCGCCAACATGAGACTTGTGGCATAGGCGTCATGCGGCAAGTTTGTTCATGGAAATCGAGTTGCAGCCAAAAGTTTGATGCCGCCCAAAATTTGATTCTTTTAAGATGCATTTTGCTTAACCATTATTGATACCCCGGCGGGCTTGGAGGAGACAAAGGCCGCTTTGAAAACTTGGTTACTCGTAAAGAGCATATGGGATGAATGTTGAAAATTAGTGGCTAATGAGACAGTCGAGGATCCATCCTCCCGTTTGGAAGTCTCGAGTGGTGACCAGCAAGTGGATAAAATGACCTTAAAACGCAACCGTTTATCCAAAAACTTCCGTTATGCCTATGGTCTATGAATTTCCGCCACTTTTCCAAAAATCAACCCTCGGACATCCTGAATAGCAATAATGCGGTGCGCTAGGGATATCTCATACACTCATTCAGAATGCCTCCAAAATCGACTTCAAAGCAGTAATTTTTATTGCACAAGCGAACACACACACACAATGCACTTGACTCGCTAATCCAAGAACTCGCACCAATCCACCCCATCTCGGCCCGCTCTATACATTTACAACCCCCCTTAAGCTCTCGCTCATACGGCCGCACTGTAAGTCCCCATGAACCCTCTCCGATTCCTAACTCTTGTGTACAGCTTTCTCCCCTCGTCGGCCCAGAACACCAGGCTGGCCAGGGCGAGCAGCCTGATCAGATCGGCGAGCGAGAGCGCCTCGGTCTGGAAGACGTTCTGCAAGCCCGGAAAGTAAATGACAAACATCTGGCCAATCAGAGAGCCCATGACGGCGTAGTTGAACATGCGGTTGCCCGCCACCTTGATCTCGCCCTTGACGACGCTCTTGGACTCGGACCGGCACGTGAGGGCGTTGAACATGTCGAAGAAGACGAACGTCGTGAAGGTCATGGTCGTGTCGCGCGCCGTGACGGCGCCGTCCTGCATGCAGTGGATGTAGACTGCCAGCGTGCCGAGCATGATGATCGAGGCTTGCGTGAGGACGCGCTGCAAAAGGGGCCGTGTCAGGACGCGAGCCGTCTTGCTTCGGGGAGGCCGAGACATGACGGCCGGGTCGACAGGTTCGACACCCAGCGACTGGGCAGGAGGGCCGTCCATGAGAATGTCTGCACGGCGCCGGTTAGCATTACGGGTTAATGAAAGGGGAAGCGGAGCTCTATACTTATCCAAAGAATCTGCATGGCATTGAGCGGATTCTTGAAGCCCATGAAAGTGCTTACGAGTACCAAACTCAATGCCGCCGCACTCGTGCTCAGCTGGAAGGTCAGGAAGTTTTGAATGTTGTAGAAAATGCCCTTTCCTTCTTCAATGGCCGCGAGAATGGTGGAGAAGTCGTCGTCGGTCAGGATCATGTCCGCCGCCTCCTTGGCAACGTCCGTACCGAGCTGTCCCATGCTGATACCGATGTCGGCCTTCTTCAAAGCCGGGGCATCGTTCACGCCATCACCAGTCATTGCTACGACATCTCCGCGGGCCTGAAGCGCTCTCACGATCTTCATCTTGTGATCCGGGCTCGTCCGAGCGAAGATGGTGGTCGAAGCGATGGCTCGAGACAACTCCTCCTCGGTCATCTGGTCGAGCTCATCGCCACGCAAGACTGCCGGTCCAATCGATGAGTTCTGGTTAATGGGCATACCGAGCTTCTTGCCAATCGCGACAGCCGTGGTCTCGGCATCGCCGGTGATCATGATCACCTTGACGCCTCCGGCCATCAGGCGACGGATCGAGCGGTCGACACCTTTGCGGGGCGGGTCGTTCATTCCAACGAGACCGGCGAAAGCGAGGTCGTGGTACAAGTCCTCGTCCTTCTCGGGCATGAAGCTGAGCGCGGGGGACGAAGCAGCGCTGCGGCTCCGGTGCGGCGGCTTTAAGCCACCCGATCCACGAACCGGCCCGCTCGCGAAGCCGAGAACGCGAAGCCCGTCCTGGGCCATCTGCTCCGCGGCGTTCACAGCTTCCCGTCTCTTGGCTTCGTCGAGCGGCAGTTCGCGGCCTTGAGCAGTGATGTACGTGTCGCACCGATCCAGCACCTTTTCCAACGCCCCCTTGATGTATGCCACGTCTGGGGCACCCGCACTTTCAGGGCCGGAATTCCCTTGTACCACGCAACCCATCCATTTGCGCTCGGAGCTGAAGGGAGTCTCATTGAGCCGCGCGCCGATTCTCTCGCGAACATCATCCTCACCGCACTCGTCCAACAAGTCAAGAAGCGCAACGTCCGTGGGCTGGCCGACCCAGCGGCTCTTGGCGCTGGAAGGGTCGTCGGCGCCGCCGAGAGTCGATGACAGAACGGCAGCGGTCGCGTTCGAGGCGGCGGCAGGGCTGATCAGACGACCATGGTTGACAATATTCCCGATGCGCAGAATCGTCCGGGTTGCTGGGTCGAGGGAGGCTGAGTCTTTCTTTCGCGTAACGTCCACCGGCTCTTTGTCTTCAAAGTGCCAGAGCTTCGTGACGGTCATATGGTTGGTGGTCAGAGTTCCTGTGATAGAGAGTGAGCTTCGGCTGTCTTTGATCGCGTCACATGTGCCATTCTGGCGCTGCAGGTCTTACCTGTTTTGTCGGTGCAGACGACGTTGACCGAGCCCAGAGTTTCAACGCTCGGAAGTCTCCTCACGATGGCATTCTTCTTGGACATTCTTAGCACGCCGAGCGCTAGGGTCACGGTGACGATGATGGGAAGCCCCTCGGGAATGGCAGCGACGGCCAGCGAAACCCCGATAGTGAATAGATCCAGAAACGCCCAGCCCCGCCACAAACCCACGAGCATGATGAAGCCGATGACACTAAAAGACATGTAGCTCAAATCTTTTCCCAGGCGATCCATGGACAGCTGCAGCGGGGTTCGAGGGCTTTCAATCTCCTGCAACGAGGTGGAAATGGCACCGAACTCGGTGTTGGCGCCAGTTCCGATGACGATGCCCTGACCATACCCGGAGCGTACAAGGGTGCCCATAAAGGCGATGTTGGTCTGATCGTTCAAACGGATATCCGCTCCGACCGTGCCGGTAGCCGGGGAAGCATAAAAGGGATCCTGCGGCCCGGGCGATACCCAGCCATTGCTGCGTGACGTTTTATCGAGGGTATCCGGTTTCTTCGACACGGGCTCATTCTCGCCAGTCAGGTTCGACTCGTCAATCGAGAGGTCGGCGGCGTGAGTAATGCGGATATCGGCGGGGACGCGGTCACCGGTATGGAAGAGCACCAAGTCTCCCGGCACAAGCTGACTCGCAGATATCGACATCGAGGCGCCCTCAGCGGCCTCGAGGGCGGCGGTTGTGTCCTCCAGGGCGCCCGCCGGGACGTTCGCCGAACCGTTTTCCTGAGGGAGCCTCGGAGAACCGCGGGGGCCATTGGGGAAGTTGCTCCGAATTACGTGTGCGGAATGCGGGACCAGTTGATTCAGGGCTTCCAGAGACTTCTCGGACCGGTACTCTTGCACGAACCCGACAGACACAACGATGGTTACGGCCGCGGCGATGCTTATGGCATCGTCGTAGTTGCCCATGATCAAAGAGACACCGGCGGACCCCAGCAACAACAGTATGAGGGTCTCCTGGAACTGCTTAAGGAAGCGCAGCCAGAGCGGCTCGGGCTCTTCGTGGGGCAGCTCGTTGAGACCATGTTCGTGGATGCGCGCCGAGGCTTCGGACGGGGAAAGGCCAGATTTCAAAGAGGTCGCGAGCTGGAGGGCGGTTTCATCGGGAGACAGGAGCGAGTACGAGGAAGTAATGGACTTGAGGCGGTGGCAGCTCTGTCAGCATCAAATGCGCGCGTTTTGGCGGGTGAGCGGTTTGAGGAGAGGGTGGTACCGGCTGGTCGGGGTTGCGGCCCCTCCGCGAGGCGGGCCTGGAGGCGGGCGCAGAGCCTAGCTTGGGCGACAGCGGTCGCAGGGCGATGTTCTCATGAGGGGCGTAGAGCGGAAGCGCAGGCGAATCTCCTCGTGACATTATTGCATGGCCGCCGCCGTTTGGCGACGGTGGACGAGGTGTGCGCTGGGGACGAGAAGCGCCAGCGGAGCCGGAGCAGAGCGAGGGGGCGAATTGCAGTCTATAACGAGCGGGGTATCATGGGCGGTATGGACGCGGTCGTGCGGAAGGCGGACTGGCGGTGTGGTGTTGTAAAAGAAATGCTCGTTGTCGAGGTGGACTTTGGGAAATCGAGAACAGATCCCCCCGACGCATGCAGGCCTAGCTCCATACCGCCTGGCCCCAGCGGCGCGGTACGTACCTGCTGCACCAAGCCGCCCCAAAATAGCTGCGCCTCAGGGTGTGGCATTATTGCTGCTGCCAGTCGCTCTACCATGGGACTGTAGCGCTCACTCAGCAGCTGCCGCCCGCAACGCGGTGTGTGTCATGGACCCCGTCTCGACGATCGCGGGACGACAAACGGCCTCCGCTCGAGATGGTCGCGGCGGGGAGGCTTGGCGCGCGGATCGCGGGATGACTAAGCCAATAAGCTTCTCCAGCCACTGCATTTCCGCCCGCGGCGCGCGCCTGATCCCAGCCTGAGCTGCCTCTTCCCGCCGCACGCGCACCACCACCACCAAACCTCCCCCCACCCCATCACCACCCGTGCGCTCCCACCCGCCGCGCATTGCTCTACCTACCTGCGTTTGCTTTTGCCGTTTGCGCGCCCCCGTTGCCATCGCTGCTGCCCCCAAGCGACACGTGTTGCCCCCCGAACGCGCCCGGTCGCACTTTACTCGGCGCGTCGCAAGAAACCACAACAACGCGGCGAGTACACGCCCAGCCGCCGGGGCCACGAGAGCACTCCGCACGCAATTTTTAAACCATGTTCTACTCCGAGACTCTGTTGTCCAAGACCGGGCCGCTGGCTCGAGTCTGGCTCGCCGCCAACCTCGAGCGCAAGCTCTCCAAAAGCAACATCCTCCAGTCCAACATCGAGACGAGCGTCAATGCCATCGTCGACCAGGGCCAGGCCCCAATGGCTCTGCGCCTGAGCGGCCAGCTGCTCCTCGGTGTCGTGAGAATCTACAGCAGGAAGGCCCGCTACCTGCTCGACGACTGCAACGAGGCCCTCATGAAGATTAAGCTGGTATGTTTGCGCCCCGAAATCCCACAAGCTCGTGCCTAACGCAATCACAGGCCTTTCGTCCGGGCAACGTGGACCTTCCCGTCAACCAGGCCCAGTCCGTGAATCCAGCTTCTTTGACTCTTCCGGATGTCCTGACCGAGCTCGACCTGCTTGCGCCCATGCCTGACCCTTCCCTGCTGCTCTCGCAGGAGCCGGAGATTGAGACCGGCCGCCGCGACCCCACTCTTCTGGATCCCCCGAGCCAGTATCTTCTGGATACCCAGGACCGCCAAGCCCAGGAGACTTTGCAGCTCGGCGACGACGACCTCTACCTGGATATCAGTGAGGGTCCAGACATCACCATGGACCGAAGCATTGAAGTGGGTCGTGATGCCCCTCTTCCGAGACCTGCCTCCGAGGAGGTTGCCCCGAGTCCTAAGCCGCTCGAGGACGACGGACTTGAACTCGACTTCGCCGAGGACTCCGTTCTCCCCCTCACCGACCTAGGTCGTAGGCCTTCGATCGGAGACGACGACATCGCCATGGGCGGAGTGGATGACGAACCTGTTGCCCCCGAGGAGGATCAGCCCCGTGCTCCCACTCCTCTCGAAGAACAAGTCGCCGAGGACCGCCGCCGCGAGAGCGCCTCTCCCCTTTCGTCCGCCCGCTCTAGCGTCGCTCGCGAACTCGAGGAGACTTTCCACTTTGACCAGGAAAACACCGTCATCGAGCCCGAGGAGGAATTTGCCACGGCGCCCCAGCGCGTCAAGAGGCGCAAGATTCTCCAGGCCGATGCGGATACAGAATTCTCGCAGTCCCAGTTCAAGGCCCAGATGAACGACCACACCAAGATCCTCAAGCAGCCCGAATTTCTCCCGCGCGATCCCATGCTGCTCGCCCTCATGAACATGCAGAAGAGTGGCGGTTTCGTCTCGAGCATCCTCGGCGAAGGACGCAGCCAGGGCTGGGCCCCGGAGCTCCGCGGTATTCTGTCGCTGGAGGTTGTTCGCCGCTCGGGAGAGCTTAAGCGCAAGCGTGGCGCCGCGGCTGCCATTGATGGACTGGAACAGGATCAAGACGGGCGGGTCCCGCAGCTTGAGATCCCCGACGAGTCTGGTTTCGACCTCAGCACGGGTGCCGGCCTCGATGCTGGCGGCGACACCACCCTGAACATCGGCCAGGAAGAGGAGCTTGGCAACGTCCCCGCTCGCGAGCGTACCGCCTCCGTCGACCCGGTTCCAGAAGACGACGAGCAGCCCATGTCCCCTCTGCCCGGTGACAACTTTGACGACACCACTATGCCCTTGCTGCACCCTGAGGATGCCGGGCCCATCTCCGTCGGCACGCGTCACGCCGTGCACATTCTCCGCGAGAAGTTTGGACCGGAGGCCGAGTCTTCGCCGGGAGCACGCCAGAAGAACAGCGTGCTCTTCCAGGACATGCTTCCCGAGGCCACCACCACCAAGGCCGATGCGACCAAGATGTTTTTCGAGTGCCTCGTGCTGGCGACCAAGGATGCCGTCAAGGTCGAGCAGAAGACGGACGAGCTCGGCGCTCCGATCCGCGTGCGGGCGAAGCGTGGCTTGTGGGGCGACTGGGCTGAGATGAGCGCCGGCGGCGAGATTGCCAATCAGACGCAGCCGCAGGAGGTCGCTGCTGCTGCCTAAACGCCTGCCGTCATACTCTGATGCATTCTGGTCTAGTCTCTTCTACTGCATGGCGTATGGAGCACTGGGGGTATTAAACCGTTTTCTTCTACGAGACTCTTTGGTTCACGTTCTTAACGGCGATGACGGGAAACCGGAAAACTTGGCGCATTTGGTGGGAAGGGGCATTTGCATTTGGATGATTATCCTTTTTCATTTTTTGAGGGAGATTTTTTTTCAAGGGTCATTGATTGGGCAGTTGTTTTTTTCTTCTTTCTCTTCATACCCTGATTTCCCTTTTTGGAGTGGTCAAGGGAGAATCACTGTATGAATAGGACGAATGGGAATTGGATTGGGGATTGCCCAAGTGTCGGTCGTGGTAGCTAGGGTAGATAGTTCCGCTCAACGCAAGAACGGCACCCTAATGAAAATTCCGGGTGCGAGTTTGATGAAGTTTTGCCCTCAAATTTCGTGTGTGCTTCCTGAGAGGTTCTTTCCGTGCCCTACATACACCATACGCATACCGTACTGCAAGCCAAGCCTGCCTCCTACAGTAGCGCACTGCAAGCCAGTTCGTCGTTGGGCTGCAGTGTGGCTTGCAGCGTTGCTGCGGCCCATTTTTTTTTATCGACATTCACATGTTCTTACCTCTCTTGATAATGTCGAACTAATCTTAGAGATGGTTAATACACGATGAGCTCTTTTTAATCCCGCTTTTCTTACTAAGAGAGTTCTCGCCATTTACGGTCCCGTCGCACAGCATGCTCGGCCCGCGCCTCTGTCATACTTGGGTCAGCGCTTGCCTGATTCGGAGTTCACGTTGCCATTGGGTCGGTTTCTTACGACCGAGAAGGTCAACTTGTTTTTCTTCTCGTGTTCTACTTGACCTCCTTTTTCTTCGTCTTCAGGTTTTTTTTTTTCACCTCTCCTTTTGAGCCTCTTGCTGGCATTGCTGTTATCTGGTCGTGCGGTGCGGGACGGCGCGGCTTGCATGCAGCAGGACCCTGCCTTGGGCTCTGTTGCGCTAGTTGACGTTGCCAGAAATGAGTCAGTGATGGATGCGGTCGATGGCCGCGGTGATTTGATTTCACTGAGCTGGAGAATAAAGAAGAATGACTTGAGCGATTGAACGAGGACTGTGTAAATTTACAATGTAGATCAGACGATATGGGTTGTTTGAGAAGAGGTTAGAATAATTAATTGGTTGCGATGCGATATTAGTGGTAATTGTAGTTTAAATTCAATAGCATGACTTTTATTCATTACTAATAAACTTAATAGCCATGGAATATTATTCGTAGATGTAAGAAGTATATAGCTAGAAACTTATGATAAAGTTTTACTCTTGTACCGACTAACGTTATGAAACGATATATTTACTTCCCACTAGCATCTTAAACAATTTTTAACAATGAAGATTATTATCTTAATGGATTTAATAAGGACAGCGTAAATTTAGACGGTAGATGAATTCCCTTCGATAATAATTAATAGCATTTGTAGTAATTTAACTTTGTATGACGATCGGACTCTGTATGCTTTTTTCTCTGTCTCTTTTTTTCTGCACCTTCCATGAATGAACTTGTAACACGCTTAGAAATTGTTGGCCGGAGATGCAAGGAGCCTGCAGCCCGGGATTTGCGGCAAAGTCCTCGTCTCCACCCTTCAAGTGGCCAGTGGCAGAGAACGATGAATTTGCTCTGGGACACCACCCTAGGCGAGTTCTAAAGGGCCCGGCAGTCCCGCTCCATTTTCCGTGGTAAACAATCTCGTCATCACCTTCACTGCCCTCTCAAGGGAGCGTCATACGCGGGGTGACATCACCACTGCTGCCAAAGTGGGCTGGCGTTCCCTCGCACTGGCTCAACCTTCTGCGATCTTCTCAAGGACAAAGACAGGGCTGTTGTACAACCCTGTCTCGTCTTCCATTCGAGTTGAGCGTCCAACAAGTGGGCGAGGGAAACAGAGGAAAGCCGCATTTACGAGCCGACACTATCATAGCCCCAAGTGTTGAAGGAGCAGCTTCGTCCCTAATTCTCCTAAACTCCTCGAACGCGCGGCAGGCACGGCCAGGTTCAGAATCCTTCCGTATCATATCTCCTCCACTGCCAAGGTCTTGGAGGATGAGAAGGGGGGTTGACGTTATGGTGGGGTTTAGTGGGGTCTTTGGGGTTTGGTTGGGGTTGTCTGTACCGCAAACCGTCACTATAGCTGCAATTGCCACGGTATCCAGGTATGATTGCCCCCATCCTCGCAGATCTCTCAGAGCGAGTACGTCACCAGTACCGAATGGAAAGGATGGAAGCAAAAGGCGAGAGTGGAATGGTGGAGAATTCTGGAGGAGATAAAGGACGGAGAACGGCGTCGTCGATCACATATGTCGTGCGACGTTCCCGCGTGCAAGTGTTCTATCGGGATTTGACACGGTTCTCGGGGGAAATATCAAGTGTTGGGTGTGGACGGGAGATCTTGTGGCGGATTACTGCATGCGGGCCTGGCCCTCTGGCCGTTGGGCCGTCTCGGATGTCAAAAGTTTAAAGGGTAGCACAGCATTCGCAGAAGGATTCCAAGGCCGGCGGGAAGCCAGGGGAGTCGGCGATGAGGCGAGATGTTTGGTTGGATAAAAGGAAGCGGCCGCAGGATCGACGATCCGGGGGGTGGTTGCTGGTGTGGATATCAAAATGAGAAGTCAAAAGCCGGTCGTCCGAGTGCCTGCAGTAGGAGGCACTCATCTCGCGTAGCTGGCGGCCAATGGCTGGGGCGGGAAGGGGTTGCCGCCAGCTTTTTTTATATTGCTTTTCAGCTGGGCGGTTTTGAATCTTCAGGGTCCAGGAATAAGCTCGCGACCATGGGAAGAGTGTTGCGCTGGCGAAGCTCAGCAAGACGGGTCGATGTTGAGAGCATCGCAGCAGGGGTGCCCTGTCCCGGTAAGGGTTCGTTGGCAATCCTGCAAGCGGGATGGAATGGGATCGTCGTCGAGCCGCTCGACTGCTCCGTCGATTGGACTCCTATTCTCACGTGAAGAGCCGAAAGGTGACATGTGAGAAGAGCTGGAGAATAAGATAAGTGGGGAGGCTCGCCGGGGTGCTGGCGGGACGGCAAAGGGCTAGCCGTGCCATTATTGCTTGGACTGATTGGTAAGATGCAGCAGCTGGCCACGACTGCATGCTGGCCACGCGCGCGCCTCTGCGGGCTCTGCCGTGGGGATGCAGAGAGGAGCGCCAACGGCTGGTTCGGGGCCTGGGCCGCGCTCCAATACAGGACGACGAGCGTCGGATGAGACGTCTGCTCTGAGCGACGCACGATGGGACGAGTGGAGCAGCAGGGAAGCAGGAGATTCACGAGCGCCCGGACGAATTCACATGTCAGCCTGCGCGCGCAAGGCTCGTGGGCCACGACTTCTCAGTCGGCATCCCACTCACCATTTGCGCCATAATATGCACTCTGCATCCTACCCCGTTGGAGCGCGCGCCGCAGATGCTTGCCGGGCAGAACCCCATTGTCGGAGCCGCCCCGAGCTGGCAGCCCGGCCGCGCGCGCGCTGATGGGCGTTGAAGTGACTGCACCGCACCGGGCCGCGAGGCGGGCACGGCGCCCGGCTCGGGCGAGCAATAGCGGCGGCGGCGCTCTGGCCTGAGCGATTTGGCGTGACGGAGGCGCAACGGCTGGCAAGAGCAGCAGCATCGGGGCGGAGCAGGTGCCTCATGCTTCGACAATGCCTCACGCCGGCATCACGCTCCGCCATGCGCTGGCGTCCGGATTGGCCGCGATGCTCCGGGATCTCTCGTCGCGGTAGGGATGAGTGGCCGGAAGCGTCGCCCTGGCCCGCCTTATCGCTGGTCGCTTGGGCGCGCCCTCATACGTAACGCCGTCCGTGCGCCGAATTCACATGTAAATCGAGCGCTGCCTGCTCCCGTGCAAGCTTTCTACCAGTTCCATCTCTTGCTCTGTCCACCATCACCCAACCCAACTTCCTCTTAGCACAAACCGTCGTCGGCCCCCCTTTCTCTTCCGCGCCGCCCAAGTCTCCTCTGCAATCCACGGTGAGTGCCCGAATTGCGGAATGCCCTTCAAATTCCGACGGTTGCTGACCCTCCTGCCCGCCGCCAGATATCTCCAGAGTCGCTGCCGCCCCGATAGCGAAGTGACTGCTGCATCCGTCGCTCTCATCCACTGCGGTACGTCAATTGGCGCCGCCCCTCACTCGTTGCCAGCTCAGCTACTGACAGCGCATTGCCGCCCCAGAAAATCTATGCCCCACGCTGAAACCACCGCAAAAATGGGCGAGCCTCTGACCAACGGCGAGAAGCCTTCCTCGCACTTCGTCTCTGTAAGCTGCCCCGCCGCGACTTGCCCACACTCGTCTGACCGCGCCAACGCAGCATCTGTCGTCGTATCCCGTCGTCTCGGATCTGATCAGCACCTACAAGTCCAACCCCTACGGCCAGAAGTCGCTGGACCTCAGCAACGCCGCCTACGACCGCTTCGGCAAGCCCATCGTGCCCTACCTGTCCAAGCCCTACGGCTTCGTCGCGCCCTACGTCCAGCGCGCCGACAGCCTGGCTGACAACGGCCTGAGCGAGGTCGAGAAGCGCTTCCCCATCGTCAAGGAGGAGACGTCGACCATCAAGACCAAGGTCGTCGACGTCGCATACTTCCCCCTGCGCATCGCTGGCCAGGGCAGGGACTACCTGCTCAACACTTATAACGATGAGTACCAGAAGACGGGAGGCAACGGGCTTATCACCACCGCCAAGGCCGTCATTAGCACCGAGCTCAAGGTCACGGTTGACGTCCTGCACCTGATCGCAGACTACCTGGGCCCCAAGAAGGAGGAGGCGAAGAAGTATGCGCACGAGAAGGTGAACAACTAAGCGAGCTTGAATCAACGCATCGCCCAGATCGTAAAGTGTATTTGACGCGATCTGTGGGGAGAGTGATCCAGGTGGCGCTTGGCCGGTTGATTTAGGTTGAATCGCCGGGCCAGCCCCGCCATGGCGTCACCCTCCCTTTCCTTCCGTCCACGACCTTCTCCCTCCCCCACCGTTCGCAACTCACCCGCTCACCGCACACGATCGCACTGCCAATTGCGTGCTTGGTTATCGGAGCTTGCTCCAACGCCCCCTCCCTTTCTCCGCAACCACCCCATTGGTTGCGCTTCTTAAAAAACACAACACACACACAGATACTACTCCGTCGTCTTTCGATTGTTTTCTTTCTGTGTGGGGGGTTTTCGATATGCACACATTTTCTTTCTACGACTGTTGGGAATTGACATGTTTATGGTTTGGGCCGGGATGCGGGGGATCCGGGGCATGTTGCATATCGGCTTTTGCTTTGCATTATTTATATTTTTGTTTCTGCCCGCAACTCACTCCGTTTTGGATTGTACCGTATTCACGGCCGCGTGCGTGGACTAATAGACTTCTTTCTGGATTGTTCTATTCTCCTTGGGGGCTACACATGCCCTTCTTTCCCACTTCCCTTTGGTTCGCTGTTTCGTCGCGCTTCGGAATTCGATCCGCTCGGGAAGTCTTTTTGTTGAGCTGCGGCTTCCCACTTTCGTGGGTGCAAATGCCGAGCCACACGTCACACACGCACTCTTCGCATTTTCATTCCGGTCGCATCTCAAAAGCCGGCTCTGATGTGTGAAGACGACAACAAGATTGCGGCCAGGGGTCTTTTCCGTCTCGGAAGGGATTCTCTCATTATCCTACAGAGAAACTGAATTCGGGCCAGTAAAAAAAAGACTTGGGTGCGAGAAGAGAAAAAAGAAATGAGACGGCTACTGCTCATGGTCCATAAAATTGCAAAGTAGTGAAGAAAGGTCGAGTTGTTATTTTCGTCGGCCCCGCTCCTCCGTTCTCTAAGCCTTATGATGAATGATGAACCGGTCGTGTAAGACTCCAATGTCTCTATTAGCTTTTAGTATCCTCACTCTATTGCTTTACTAAATAAGGTCCCAAAAACTCCCCAAGACTTCGCTATCTGTCAGTTTTCCTTTTTTTTTTTGGTCAGGATGGGATGGATTACTTCTAGTACGGTGAGTAGCGTGGGGGGGGAGGGGTGCGAGGGTGGAAGGAAACAAGCGCGTCGGAGTCAACCAGTGGGCAAGCGTGGCGGGCTTTTCGTTCCCCAAGAAACTCCCATCACAAGAAAAAGATGCCGCGGCTCGACGTAAAATTGCTCGTGTCTCGCGTCTGGCGCTCGCCTCTTTTGCGCTTCGGACCGGTGATCTAACGGCGGCGTGATCGTGGTGTGAGAGCTGCGTGCGGATGCGGGCAGATGATAACAATCAAGGCAGGACGGCATGCCTGATTGATGGGGGGTGGGAGGCAATGATGGCAGACGGGCCTGAGTGGGGTTGGGGGGGTTATGCAATTGTGCGATCGGCGGCGGCCAGCCTTGTGTGATGACCGTGCCGCTGGTGAACTTTCTCGATTCGCCTCTGTGGCATGGGCTTGCGTACCTGCACCGCGGTGACGTTAGAGGCTTTTTCTTCAGCTACTACTTTGTGTAATTCGCCCTGGATCGTCAGCTCGCGATTAAGCTTTTTGTCGCGGTGGGGTCATCGGGCACCGGCAGACGCAGCATAACGAAACGTTGACGGCAGCAAGCTTTTTTTCATTCGATTAGACTGTCGCAGAGTCTATCAAAAAGCTCAAGGTGACTGTTGGCCACGAAAGAAAACGCCCCGGTTTTGTCTCTTCCGTGCCATCCTTTCCCTTCCACCCCAGGTATTCATAGGTTCCGTAGAAAATCCGACAATCACGGCTCAAGGTGTAGGATGTGCTGCGTGGGTTTGATGGAGCCTATGCAGTATGGGAATTTCGATTGTTTTTTTGAAATCCAGCTACATCTTTTTGACGCCGGATCATTCAAGCAAGCCGCGCCCCACCGCAATGCCACATATCCGAGAGAAACGAGACGCCTAGAAACCTGTTGTCGGACAAAAGTGTCAGTGGTTGCGCTTCGCGTCCGAGCGGGGCCGGTTTCGGAAAACGGGGTGGACGTACGCAAAGGAGTGAAGAACCACCTGTTCTTGCCGCTCTGGTACCTCTCCTCAAGAGCCTTCTTGACGGTCTTCTTGGCCTCCTCGCGCTGCGAAACCTCCTTGAAGGTGTCGTTGGTGACGACGCCCTTCAGGCCCTCGAGCTCCAGGGTGTAGCGGGTGGGCATGAGGTGGTTGTAGTTGACCGTCTTGATGAACGGCTTGACCTTGGACCTCTTGGTCTGGCGGGTCTTGGACATGCGGCGGGTGACCTTGGAGGGGTAGCGCTCGATACCGGCGACGAGAGCGTGAGGGAAGGGGTGCGACTTGGAGCCGCTGTCCTGGGGCTGGATGATCACGACCTGTAGTTCCACGCCCGAGTCAACTTTTTGCTGTTCTTTCGCGATTCCCAACGATTCCACCGCGCGATTCCGATCCTCCCTCCTCAATGCGTTCCCTCGAAAACAAAGCGGTCGCCGGTGATCGGTCGCAGGGTATGGGTGGATGGTTGTCGTCGTACCTTCTTGCCGGCATAGCGGCCCCGGGTGATGATGGCGACACGGCCGACCTTGAGGACTGTACGAGGGTCAGCATGGCAGTCCGACGGCATGCAGCGGGCGGCGACGTACACTTCATCTTGCCTGCTGTCGTCAGTTGAGCGATCGGGTATGGGCGTGATACGGGTCGTCGTCGTCGTTGCGAGGGTAAAAATCCGGATCCGCTATCGTGCGGTGCCCGGAAGCGAGGACGCTCGGCGTTAAAATAATCCGCCCACTGGCGGGCCAAAGCCTGGGTCCGAGCCACCGTCCAATGAGCGCACGCGTTTGCGGCCCCGGCTCGCCTGCAGTCCTCTGCTGCGGCGTCGGCGCGAGAAGCAGCAGCGGCAGAAGACCGTCCGCAGCACGGCGAGGACTTCGCGGCAGGACATGCGGATCTCGAAGTTCAGAAAGCTTGGGTGTTTTGTATTTGACGCAATTCGGCTGGCAGCCCACCCACTTTATCTTCCCTTAACAAAGGCACTACGGGAGGTAATCTAGTGTCCTTCGACGGTTCCGTCATCTCCTGAGACTATACCGCTATCTCGTGAATCCATCTTCGTCCACTTTACTGCTTCGCTGTTTTTCTGGGCAGCGCTATCGCTCGTCAGCGGCGCCGTCACAAGACGAGCTAAGCAGATGGAGATTGCGATGACCACCGGCGGTGTATGAGCAGAAAACCAGCACTGAGCGTGTGAGCGCGTCTCGAGTAGCGGTCGACTACGGAGGAAGGCATCGCGACACCAACGCGGGCGATCCCAGTGAGCATGTGAATCTTTGGTTGAGAAGAGAGCACGCCTTGCGGCTCCACCGGAGGGCACCCGACATCCCATCCGCTTGCCCGCACGTTCTCGTGATTTCCACAGCTTCGGACCTTTGCGGATGCCGCTCAGCCTTATCGTCGATATTTTTGAGCTGCTGTTACCTGGGCGCTTCGGGGGAGACTTGGCGCAGGAGGCAATCGCACCGCATGCGCACGTCGTGTCCCTTCGGCGCTATAACGATTCAGAGGACCCCGGAAGCGGCGGTGCAATAGGCCTGCAGCGCACGTTGGATTTCAGATGCGAGCTGCGTTGGCTCCGCTCACGCAAATTCGGCGTTGAGTTGGGGACGCGGGCGCGCGCGCGATTTTATTGTTTGCGCCAGACGAGGCGCGTCGAGAAGGAAGTCCTGGCTGTCAGTGCAAAGCGGAAGCTGAGGCGGTTGCTGTGGTTCCCAGACGCAGGCGCAGCGATTGGACGACGCCGAGGGAGCGGTGCCCAAACCAAGGCGCGCGGTCGCTTGTGCTGCGGCAGCCCCAGATCCCAGGCGAGGCTGTGACGTGGAGCACTCGCGCGCGATGTGCGTCGCCGCTGCCTGATCGCCCGGTCAATGCACTGTTTACCTGCTGTTTACGACCATGGCAACCACCCATGCACGCGCATGCTCTTCCCTGCTCTGATAACTTACCAACACCCTACCGCGCGCCCGACACCTCTCTCCACATTGCCAACGCCCTCCCGCACCGATCCTCTACTACGTCCGCGCTGGGTCGCCGTGCCGGCTCTCTAGAACGCGTCGTCGCCCACGTTCAGCGCCGTTGACCGCCTCCCCGCGTCGCGCTCGCAGTGATCCGCGCATTCCACCGAATTGTCGCCTTTAGCATTCCTCGATTTGAGATACCCATTTGCGTACTTCTAACAGCACAAGACGATGCCTTCGAGCCGTCGCCAGAGCTCCGTGGAGCCTGACGCTCTTGTCAAGCACCAGCATTCCTTCTCGTCGGACTCCAGCAGGATGTCCATCCCCATGTACGCCGCCCTCTCTCATCTTTTTGTTTTGATTCTCTCCAGCCTCGCGTGTCTGCCTGATTTACGTCACGCGATCCGCAACCCACACGGCGCCCTACCACAACGCCGCACGCAGGAACACAATGCCGCTGACATCTCGTTTCCGTTTCTCTAGGTGGGACAGCTCAGACCCGGAACGTGCTCCTCCTCCACTGCCTTTGAACCCTGGGTCTCCCCTGCTCGCCCGCCCGAACACATCGGCCGCCATCGCAAATGCTGCGAAGGCGCTTGAAGAAAAGGCCCGTGAAAATGCGCCCAACTACACCACCAACCCCATGCCTCCCAAGAACTCGTCGCCCGACAGGGCCCTCATCAAAGGTGCTGCACATAAGCGGATGCAGTCATTCCAGGACGCAAATCTCCGTGACTTCAGAAGTATACTCAGCCCCAGCCGCTCGCCAGAGAAGTCGCCAGAGAGGCCTAGCAGCAGACATGGTGCTTCTTCCGCCGTCCCCGAACACGTAAACTCTCCTCCCGGATCCCCGGATAAGACGCCTTCCAGCACACCTACGCCCACGCAGCGCGAGCTCATGCGGGACACGCCGCCGCTGCGGACGGGCAACAGGTCGCACCCCAAGGCAATACTGGGCGAGAACACGCCGCCGTCGGCGACCTACATGGCGCTCCAGTCGATGCCTCTACGAGACTTTGAATCCCCTCTGCACGATGCCACCAACACTTCAAATTCCACCCCTCGCGCGAAGCCGCAGGACGCGGACGTCATCTCCATCCAAATCAAGGAAATCGCTACAATAGCATCCAACTTGCAGCGTGAGATGGCACAGCTGAGTCGGCGCAGCAAAGACAACGCGACGGACCTCATCAGCCTGAAGGAAGCGACGAACGCGCGTGACGAGGACATCAGAAAGAGCTTGAAGGAGCTTGTAAGCAACATCAACGGCTCCGCCCTGTTCGCCCCGCCCCCACCCATTCCCGGATTGCACACGAGGTCCAACAGCTTCGGTGGCATGAGCGCTGTGCCCGGCACTCCCGATGCGTCGGACAAGCACGGTTTCCGTCTTCCCCGCATGGCGTCGCCCTTTGTAGATGAGAGGATAGGAAGCCCGAACCCGTACTCGATCGAGGGAGCTGCGAGCGTGGCGATGCTCGAGAAGATTGTGCGGGAAATGGTCACCAAGGAGGGCCAGGAGCGTCTGATCAACACTCTCAACGGCCTTTTTGAGAAATCAAATCAAGAGTCAAACGAGACTTCCAAAAAGGTCGGCGAACTGGTGGAGTTCATCAAGCAGGGTTCGGAGAGCCGCGCGCTCACTCTCATGGACGTACCGTCCGAGAGGCAGCGTGCAGCAAGTCCCGAGAGCCAGGTGGCTAGGGCCACTCGTGACATCAACGCAGCATTCGGCATTTCGAACGATGCCAACACCTCGAAACCTTACTCCAGCCCCAAGGCCGCCGATTTCGTCAGTGCTGACATGCTGAAGCTCTTAAGGAAGATCAAGGATAGCGTGCAGGAGTCGGGCGGCATCACATCGGAGACGAAGGCTTTGGTGAGAGATTTGCGGGGCGAGGTGCTCGGCATGGGCCGTGAGCTCGGACGCAAGATTGATGAAGTCACACCAAACAGCAGCGGCGCGCTGGCTTTGGAGGACGGCGCCGAGAAGGAGGACATCTCGCGCATCGTGCAAGAGGGCCTCGCCGAACTCAAGGAGCACATGGACTACGTTATGAGGTCAAGAAGGCGAGGATCCGGCGCGTCCATGGCCTCGGTCGACAACCAAGAGGTGTATGCCGTCGTCAAGCATGCTCTCGCCGAGCAGGGCCTCGACCATCCTGCTCAACCTTCCAGCCAGCCGCTCGACAAGGAAGCCATTCTCGAGGCGGTCAAGGAGGCTTACGAAGCTTACAAACCTGAAATTGAGTTGCAGCAATTCGGCCTCGAGCGCGACGAAATCCTCGAGTGCCTTCGGGAAGGTCTCACTCAATACCGCACTTCCGCTTCTGCCCCGGAGTCGCTCAGCCGTGACGAGGTGATGGACGCTGTCATGGAGGCATTGACCCACGTCGAATTCCCGCAACCTCCCAGCAACGCGCACGAAATCCGTGAGGAAGTCATTTCCGCCGTGCGCGAGTGTCTGGACGAGATCAGGCCGTCGATGCAGGTCGCTGCGCCTTCCAACCATCCGGATCCTGAGATCACCCGTGGCATCATCCTGGAGGCAGTTCGGGATGGCTTTGAAACTCACGGAGGGTCCGCCGCGCGCGAACTTGAAATCTCCAGAGATGACTTGTTCGATGCCGTCAAAGCAGGTCTCGACGGCGCTCCTCGCGAGCTCGAGATCTCCCGTGAAGACCTCTTCGAGGCCGTCAAGGCCGGTCTCGAGGGCACCCAGACCCCTCTTGGCAACTATGGTGAGCAGGTCATGAACAGGCTGCAGGGACTGGTCGAGGATATGCGAACGGAATTCAAGGCGTACTCCTCGGCCAACGGCCGCGACACCGAACAGGTCCTCGACGCTCTCAAGGACGGCTTGGAGAGGTTGCGTGCGGAGGTCGAGACTTACGTGGATCGCGCTCAGGACGTCACCGGCAAGGATGAAATCATCGACTCCCTCCGCGGCGGATTGGAGACCCTTCGCGCCGACGTGCAGGGCTACGTGGCTGCTGGTCCCCAAGGCGACCAGGCCATTAACCGTGCTGAGATGCTGGACTACATCCGATCCGAGTTTGAGCATCTGCACGAGTCCTTGACGAGCCAGATCGTGCCCGCTGCGAGCGGCGACAAGGCCGAGCTCCTGCAAACCTTGAACGAAGGATTTGACGGTCTCAAGACGTACATGCAGAAGCGCGACGACGAGGACACCATCAAGGAAGAGATGGAAGAGGCCATGAAGGTCGAGTTCGACCAGCTTCGCGAGGCCGTCATCCATGGAAGTGCTTCGCACCGCGACGAAATTCTCGACACAATCCACGCCAGCCTTGAAAATCTCCACGTGAAGATGGAAGCGAGAGACGAGGCGATCGGAGCGCCTCAATCGAGCGAAGAGGTCGTCAAGACGATGAAGGAGGAGTTTGAGTACCTTCGGGAGATTCTGGCGACGACGTTGGTCAAGTCAGGCGCTGATGACAGCAAGGACGACATCATCGAAGCCGTCCGCGAGAACATGGATACGCTCCGAGCCCAGCTGGCCAATGATCAAGGCGAAGCTTCCAAGGAGACCCTCAGCGCCATCAAGGAAGAGCTCGAGCACCTCCGCGAGACTTTGGGCGGCAGCCTGGTGAAGAGCGGCGGCGCGTCGGAGGATAAAGAGGAGATTCTGGAAGCGCTTCGTGTTGGCCTCGAAGGCATCAAGGAGGCGCAAGCCGAGAACCCCGGCCACGGCCTCAGTGAAGAAGCTCTTCAAGCGCTTTGCGACCAACTCGAGAACCTCCGCAAGAGCCTCCTCAGCAACGTCGCGTCTCGCGCTGACACCGAAGAGATTCTGGAGACGGTCCGCCTGGGCTTGGATGACCTTCGCTCCGACCTCTCCAAGAAGATCGACAACCCGGAGCGCCAGATGTCCGCTACCGGTGAGATCCTCGACGCGATCAACGACGGAGTCGAGAGCTTGCGGACCGACATTAAGGCCGTCACCGGCGTTGGCGCAGCAATTGACATGTCTGTCAACTACGAGATCCTCGAGACGCTCAAGGAGGGCATTCAGTCCATCAGCACCGAGATCACCAGACTCAAGGGCGACAAGCAGGCCACCGTCGAGGATGACATTTCGGCCGTCGGCAACGAGGTCGTTTTGGCCGACGATCCCGACAAGGCTCTCTCCCGTGACGCACCCGAGGAGGAGGCCGAGACCGAAATGGGCCTCAAGCGCGATGACTTGAAGGAGCTCGAGGTCCTGATGACTCAGCTGCAAATCAAGGTTGAGGCGATGGACTCGAACATTCAGAACATCCCGGCCCCCGCGCCTCCCAACGAGGCTGCTCCGGGTGTCGCCATGAAGGAAGACCTGGATGGTATCGCTCACAAGGTAGACTTGGACGGAGTCGCCCACAAGGACGACCTTGCAGGCATCGCTCTGAAGGAGGACTTGGTCAACGTCGAGGAGCTTTTGAAGGACGTGCAGGCAGCCGTTACCGTTCTCTCCGAAGACAAGCGCAGGGACACGGAGATAGTGGAGGGCTTGGCCAGGAAGGAGGATACCGACGCCATCGAGACTCTCCTCCAGAACACCAAGGCCAAGCTGGACGAGATCGTCCTGCCGGACCCCGAGACTGCGGTCAAGAAGGAGCACTTGGACATCGTCGAAGCCGCGGTTTTGGTCACCAACGAGGCCATCGACAAGCTCACCGCCAAGATTGAGGGCGAGGATGTCGCTTCGAAGGGTGACGTTGCCGTCGTCGAGGTGCTCGTCGCGGATCTGAAGACGGCGCTGGATGAACTCAAGAACGCCAAGCCTTCGGAGGAGGAAGAGGCCAAGAAGGTGACTAGAGAGGACACCGACACCCTTGCGGTCCTAGTCACCGAGGTCAAGGAAAGGCTGGCGATAATGCCGGAGTCGGAGGCCGTTCCTTCCAAGGCCGACATCGAGCAAGTTGTCGGCTTGATCCATGACTTCCGCGACAGCCACGACAAGATGAAGGAGAGCTACGAGAGTGACATCGGAGTCACCGCCAAGGCTTTCGACGACCGCAAGAACGAGGCGGACACCATCATCACCAAGGTCGGCGAAGTCAAGGAATTCCTCGATGCCGTCAAGGAGGAGCTCAAGGCTAAGCTCCAGGAGGGCGGCGAGGGTGTCGAAGGTGTCAAGGAGACCATCAAGACTCTCGATGAGACCATCAACACCAACCTCAATGTCACGGCGGATGTCAAGGAACTGATGGAGACAATCAACCGCGAGTTCGAACGTGCGCACGGTTCCATCGAGGGACTCAAGACCGACGCCGAGGAAAAGTCCACGGCTGCTCTCGAGAAGCACGATGCGGTCAAGGATGCGGTCATCGCTGGCTTGATCGAGAAGCTCGACGAGAAGTTTGCCGAGATGACGTCCAAGTATGATGACATGCTCGTACTCGCCGAAGCTTCCGCTCAGAAGATGGACGAGAAGACGACCGCCCAAGAGGAGCTCATGACCGGCACCAAGACCGTCTCAGAGGAGATCAAGGCCACCATCGATACCATCAGCACTACCATCACCGGCATGAACACGGCCTTCACCGAGACCACGGAGAAGCTGACTGGTGACTCGGCCGTCGTCATCACGAAGATCGACGACGCTACGGCCAAGATGGACGAGAAGCACGATGACAACAAGGTCGAGCACCAGCTGACCCGCGACGAAGTTGCCAAGGCCATCACCGCCCTCACCGTCATGCAGGACGACCTCACGGAGAACCACCCCAAGTTCATGATGACCCTTCAAGAAGTCCTCGCTCTCGTCAACCAGCATTACGAGCAATCCAAGGCCACCGAAGAGGCTGCAAAGGCCGCCCAAGAAGAGTCCAAGGCAGCTGCCGAGGCAGCGGCTCTGGAGGCGAGAAGCCGCGCGGAAGAGTTCAGGGAGAGCTTCTTCTCTGGACTTCCCGCCCTCCTCCCTCCTCCACCGGAGCCGGCCGAGAAGTACGATGACTCTCAGGTCAAGGAGAAGCTCGACCAGCTGTTGGGCCACGCCACTGATGCCGAGAAGTCCGCCGCCCAGCTCGAACGCCTCGACGAGATTCACAAGCAGGTCATGACCACGGCGGCCGAAGTCACCGAGTTCGTCCAGTTCCAGACCAGGCTCATCACCGAGGGTCATGAGAACAAAGAGAAGGAGGCAGAAGAAGCCGCCATCTTGCTTGAGCGTCGCCTCGTCCAGAAGGAGCACATTGAGAACGACATTCTCAACCTCAATGACGAAAAGGACACTCTGCGCCAGCAGGTGGAGACTCTCCGCCACGAAAAGGAGATGCTCACGTCACAGAAGATGCGTTTGCACGCGGACGTGTCTGCCCTCGAGATGGCTCTCAACATCCGCCGCGAGGAGCTCCAGAACATGGAGCACAAGGCCGACGCCCTGGAGCGCCGCATCCTCAACGGAATCATGGACCACTCTCGTGCTCTGCTCCTCCAAAAGGGAATCAAGGCTCCCAAGGTCTCCCGCGCTCCCAGCACCGCTTCTCCGGACGCCTCCTCCGTGCCGCTCCCCAGCTCCGTTGCCAAGGGCGTGAACATGGCCTTGGGCGCTCGTACGCCTGTCAAGCGCAGCTCCGCTGCTCAGGCGAACCCGAATGCCCGCCGCATCCTGTCCCTCAGTCAGATCAGCGGCAACACGCCGACGGGTGCACAAGGCTTCACTGGTGCTCCCAACACAGGCCTCAAGCGCAGCCACTCCGTCAAGACTAACTATGGCTACCGCAAGCCGTCCTGGGGCTCCAAGCGTGCCGTTTCCGACGCCAACAAGGAGAACGACATCCTCAGCGAGGAGTCGGAGGCGGAGCTCGACGAAATCAGCGACGCCGGCACCGAGCGCCACCACAGCATCCTCAGCGGCGCTGGCACCGGGGAGGAGTTTGCCTCGACCTACGATGACGCTGGCTCCGAGGCGGGCTCTGAATACACGTACGGCACCGGCTCTTACCTGACTGGCACCGCCAGCCACGCCGGCCGCCGCACCAGCATTGGCACCATGGGCAACGGCACGGCTACCATTCACGAACACGACGTCTCGGATGAGGATGGCGAGAGCCAGTACAGCGACGCCGCCGAGGATGATGAGGGCGAAGCCACTGAGATCCCGCACGATGATGACTCCGTTTCCGGCACCTCTGTCGTCTCCGCCAACGCCAGCGAGGGCTCGGTCTACAGCGAGGCTCACAGTGCTAGTGAGGCACCTGCCAGTGAAGCGGCTCCCAGCGAAGCTCCGGCTGCCAGTGAGGCCCCGGATGTCAAGGAGGCTCCGAACGCCAGTGAAGCTCCGACCGCCAGCGAAGTTACGACTGCCAGCGAAGCTACGACCGCTAGTGAAGCTCCGACTGCCAGCGAAGCTCCTACTGCCAGCGAGGCCCCGACCAGGATCGACGAGCAGCAACAGAGCGATCTCGTCTCCGACGCCGGCACCAAGGACGTGGAGCCCCCGACTACCGAGATCGACGCCACGCCTCCGACGCCCTCGGAGCTGAAGGAACCGGCAGACACTGTACCGCCGCTGCAACCCCCTGCTACCAAGGAAATCTTCGGCCCGGGTACGCCTAACGATAGCGCTCTGGGATCCGATCTCCCAACGGCGCAGCTGGAGGGAAGGGAGGGTGCGGATTACTTCCGGCGCATAGCTGAGGAGGAAGCCAGCATGGTCAGCTCTGCTTTACAGTGAAGGACGGTGATGTGATTGGGCTTTTTTCTTTTGTTGGAAACAAAAAAACGAATTGGGATTACGAGTGATGGATGATTTGGGTATTGGGCGGGGCTTGGGCGGGGCTTGGGTGGGACATTGCTTGTTTTTTGCTGGGTTTCATGGGTGTTTTTTTTTCACCACGGATGGATGGACACTGGCTACGGCCATTCTTTGTAATGATGTTGATGCCCTTTTTCCTTTTGTCAAAACTTTTTCTTACTTTGGTTTAATTACGAGATAGGACGAGATGACTTTGACGAAGTCATGGGTTCTGGGATTTTCCTCTTTCTTTCATCAATCGGGTCGGTAGCATTAGCATTTTAGGTAGTCCTGGGAAGAAATGCTTTGTGAAGAACTTTAATGTTCGCATTTGACGTGTATGTTCTTTAGGCGATGGCCAGCGTGACGGTTGAATCCTTTGAACGAGGTTTTATCAATTCGCAGAAAGGACGGAATCACGCCAGCCATCGGCTGTAAGGGAATGCTGTAAGGCGCACACAATTGCGGCTTTACGTGTGGATTGATGGTGTTTTAGTGTGGATAGGGTTAACCAATACTGGCAATCTTAATTCCAACCACGCCTTACTTCAAACTCGACAGCTGTGACACTATGAATTTCATTTTGTTCTTCAAGGCGATCTTTTATTCAACAGAAGTTATGGTAATATATTATCTTTACGCACCTTCAAATAGATTTCCTTCTTCGCCATTTGACTTTTCGTTGCTAAGCCAGTCTCTATAATATGTTTCCCTAACCACCGGGCGGTTTACTACTTCTTCCAGGAGTAGAGATGATGTAGTCACGTAGCTTAGATTTTGTTTCATTCCACTGCTGTCTCAAGTAATTCCAGTGATTACTTGAAAAATCACCCTCAGTAAAAGAATCCAGACGTCAGAAGGTCGGTCTGCAGCGCTCCACGGGAGTCTACACTGCTGCCCTGGCTCATCGTTGGTGTCAAGCATTGTACCGCATCTACGAAGATGGGCTGGAAACCACCTTCTACCCTCAAGTGTAGTAGTATATATTATTATCAAGATTTTACTTCTTTCAATACAGGCAATCTGAGTAGTCATACCGGATTCCTCAACACCAGGTCGCTTAGCTCAGTTGGTTAGAGCGTGGTGCTAATATTGGCAGTCCTCCCAGAGGACTAAGAGTTAACGCCAAGGTCGCGAGTTCGACCCTCGTAGTGACCAGACCTTCTTCTTTTGGCATTTCTTTTTGCTGGTGCGGCGTTTGGGTGGTGGAGGAGTGGTCTGGGGGCCTGAGAACGACGTGCCGAAGCGTCCTTGTGGGTGGGGTGTGCAACACCAAATTTATCTTTTGAAAGATGAAAGACAAGCTCGATGCTTCGGCTACGTTTGGTTTGACCATGGCAATTGGCACAGACAGAACTCTTCGTGCTTGCAATGGCTAGCCGTCTGGTAAAAATTTTAGTTCCCGTTTAACCGCAGTTTTTCCTCGGTCTGATTGGCGGCGGTAAACTGAAATCATCAGCCGCTGCTATAGCATTTCCTGAAGTGCTGGCTTATAGTCCTCGTGCAATTTTAACGTTCGAAGTGCGTAACTTACACTACTGGTGTCAAGAAACAAAAAAAGATATAAGCATTGATTGAGAGATAATGCGTGGTTGTGGACCTTTTTTTTTTCTCAAGTTGGACACCGCGGATATAGATTGTGGCTATCCAGAGAAAGCAGCTCCATCTATCAACATGTCTAGACGTTCCAACTGTGAAGGAAAATATCGACTCTACTTATCCCGAGAAGAAAGCTTTATCCCCAGATCTAGACGGTCCATTCGGAAAGCAACCCCAAAGCTCTTCCAACTCGTGGTTTGGTACTTTCGGCATTTTGTACTGTGGACCGGTTCTTTAGCTCGGCCTTTCCACGGGTTGTTCCAAAGATGTTGCCGCTGAAGCTGAAATGACGGCATTCGGCGATGGACCCCGGCAATAAATCCACTGCATTGGTCACTTTCCCAACGGGGAGTGCATTCGGAGAACAGCTTTTTGAAAACAATTTTGGAGCTGCGAATACCATGTTAATGTACTGTTGAAGGACGGTTACTACGTAGTAGATAGGGCCAGACCGTACCATTCGTGGGTCTTTTATACCTGAGTCCAGGACTTCGACCAGTAGCAAACCATGCGGAATCCCCCCTTCTGCTTGTGAACATATCTGACGGTAAATCAAAGTGGATTGACGCTCTTTTCCTTTTTTCTTGATCGTATTTCGCCACCGTCATTTCTGTTGTCCGACTTTGCTCTCATCGAGTGTTAAACGTCAGCCACCTCGCCTCTCAGCTTTCCATCGACGATGGCCCCGTCGGAAACTAGATAGTCGTAGAGCCCAGTGGGGATATCTGCTTTGCGTCCAGCGTCGATGTCTTTTATGACAGCAGCGGTTGCAAGAGGTATGAGCACAGGCTCTACCATCTCCTTTTTGAACTCTTCCTTGCGGGTATCCAGACAGGTTTGAAAAACAGGATCAACAAAGGGCGACTGCATGTCCGAAATTGAGTGCCTCTCCCAGACTCGGTAAGCCGTGTGATGTAGTGGGACGCCCATACTCTCAACATACTCTTCTATTGTTTCCAAGGTGTCCGCTCCGGGAAACATCTCGAAAAAGCCGGTAATGGATGGCGACAAACTGGAAAAATGTTGTGTGATGGCCCAGAAGCCTTGTTCATCTACCCAATTCTTTGTTGGATCCATTCCGGCGGATCCATGAATTTGGTGAGCTCCATGCTCCTTCTGAGTAGCGTATTTGACTTGCCGTCCATCCGGAGGAAGAAGAAGGTCAAGTGCGGCCCACCACACTCTCTGGAAATCATGTGCGCTACCCTTGAAAGAAGCGCGCAATTTTTTGAACAGTTTCATGTACTCAAGGAGCACTGGAAGTAGCTCTTGGTCCTCCTCTTTCATCTCCTCAATATCTTCTGCGGCGAGATTTCTCCCAGCAATGTACTCTTGCATAGAGATTTGGCCTGGGGGTCCTACGCTGTCTTTACAGCAGGTGTGCGCCATTCCAAGCCGTTCGAATACCTCGAACCTGGAAACCTCGAAAAAGTATATCTCTTCCGATTCGGGTGAGACATTGGACAATATTTTGCAGAGGGCGTCTCTGCAAGTCTTTCGAATCATTGGAAGATTCTTACGGTGTTTCAGAGAGCGAATTAGCGGGAGGCAACCGGAGGGCGAGCAGTAGCAACTGCAAGTGTCTCTCTGGAGTGGAAAAGCTTCGCTAAGTATGTTGACTAGGTTTTTTTCATGCTTGACATTAGACCTTGCATAAGCCCATTGGCAATCGAGGTCTTGGCGGGCTCCCTTTTTCAGAAGAATCTCTGCGGCGTCACCTTGGCCATACGAGTAGGCTAGAAGCAATGGTGTCCAGCCTCGTTCGTCGACAATATCTAAATTTTTGAACCCGACCTCGTATAGCAGCCGCGCTACGATCACCGCGCCGTTCAGCCTTGTATTGGGGGTGTACATGAGTTCGAAGTATACCGACTTTCTTGTGCCGGGCCAAAGATATTCGGGTACCTCCACAGCTCTTGCTTTCAGGGCCTTCCAGGTCTCGAAAGCAAATTCGTCCAGAACGGTTCCCTGTTGACGGATTTCCAAGAGATGGTTGTGAAGGGGTGTTCCTGGCGGTAGATGTTTCAAGCCTAGTTGTGACAAGGCTTCGCGGGAACGGGACATGTGACGTATGATGAGCTCGACTGTTGTGGGGTGGTCAAATTCGAGCCAGTCAAATACTGAGAAGTGTCGATATCCTTCGAAAGGCTGACCGGCAAAAACAGGGCAATTCCTAGAGACCAGAAACTGAACAGTGTCCGTGATTCCGCATCTGACCGCTACAGCGAGGGCGTAGCGTATGTCGGCTCCAGCATTGAGGAGGATCTCCAGCCCTTCCGGCCACCAGACAGCACACGCGGCCGGAGCTGGGAAGTCGCGTTGCCATTCATTCCAATTTCGGCCCTGTTGAACTAGCGCATGAATATCTGCAGCTGACTTGTTAAAAATCGGGTAGTAGTAGCCGGGAAATTCGAAAGCTTGTTGCTCATTGTTAGCTTGGCCTTACAAGAAACATAACTGTGCATACCTTGGGCCAGCTCAGGATCCCTGGAGCAGCTGAAGATCATTTGTAAAGTTGGTTCGTTTAGGCTCCTGAAATTATACTTCTGAGGCTCGCAGCCATACGAGAAGAGCAGGCTCTCTAAATAGATGTTGGATTGAGGAGCATAGACTGGATGCGTATACCATGAGAAACAACGGTCAAGAAGACTCCCTGTCGACCTACTGAGATTTGATCGTGTTAACTACATTAAACTTAACGGCATAATGCGTACGGAGACATACGTGCAGCAGTTGATATCAGCGCCGTGAGCAACCAAGGTCGCAATCACAGAGGCCGTTGCTTCGGGAGACCTAAGATTCTGACACCAGAACATTACTTCTACAAACTCCTGTCTATCGTCAGAACTTGGCTGTTTAGTAGGCTAGGAATGCCCAGTGAAGTTACCCAAAGCAGCGTTGTTCCATATTCGTCTTGATCGTGCACAGATGCTGTCCCTTCGCGAAACAAACCGACAAGCCTGTGTATCAGTTCATTGAGCATTCCCGTCATAGCCGACGGCATGATGATTCTTTTCTCAGCTGTGTAGGTGGTCAAACTAACAAAATTTTCCATCATTTGGAATGCAGGTGAACGGGATCTGTCAACGATACGAGCAGGGTTCTTGATGTTCTGATTGAAAAAAACACCATTGGATCCATAGCTGCCATTCAATACAAATTGAAGGATTGACAGATTGACAGAGAGTGTCACCGTTCGAGCAGATCGTCCATACAGGGGACACCCTCTGTCATGCACATTCTTCGTCCCGGATCGCAAAGAGACTGGACCCCAGGACTTGTTCCACGGGGCTGGTCGCGATGTACAGGTACATATCGGCGGAATTATGAGCTCCTTCTTGGTGTGAGCTGGATAGACGATACGTGGAAATATTGACTGAGGAATGCTCGGGTTTATCGGACGCGATTCCAAGAATCGTGACTGTCTGGAGACGAGCTGGATGAGCATCTCGTTTTGGTCCCTCAACTTGCCGAACTCATGATTGAAGTTGTCTTGAGAAGACCTCAACGCTCCAATGAGTGACGATTCGGCAACCTCAATGGTCTTGATGGTGTCGTCGTGAGCAGAACCGATGTGCTGTCCAAGAGCCTCGAGTGACATCCTATCCATTGTCAGAAGTGTCCAGCAAATTCTCTATCTCGGTGGTACTTCTTGGAAGTATCAAAAGTAAAGGTAAAGGGCTTCAGGCGACACGGTTTAAAACGTACCTGTGTCGACTTGAGAGGAGAAGAGTCTGGCGATTCAACCAGGTTTGCAAGGAGTCTTTCAGCACCGTGAGGTCTTGGAACGTTTCCAAAATTCTGTCCTGCGCCCGAAGTGATTTCCAGGAGCGTTGCAGGCCGGTGGTATCTGAACGACCGACAATGTTATTGAATATAGTTTCCAATTCTCCAGCCTTCTTGAGAGCCTGCTGGATCAAGTCCTCGACTTCGTCAAGGTCGACTTGTGAAATCAGAGCGGGAGGTATCACTCCGGTTCCGTTACTGAGGCGGTCAAGATCGCGTCGAACGCCTTGGATGAGTTGTAACATGGTGCGAAGATGCTGCTGGTGAGCTTTGATTTTCTGCGGCGCATGGCGGAGATCGCTGAGGAATCTCAAGATCTTGTTACCAGCGTCGATGAAGGTAATGGCGCCTGAAAGTATACCAATGACTTCTGCCATGGTCGATGGATGGAGATGGTGACGGAGGCAGCTGTCGTTGACGTGGCGAGGCTTATGAGTGTTTCGCTTCCTGCAGCTGGCTGCATGTGGAAACATCACGTGCTGATCACCTCTAATTATAGTGAGTCTCTGCTTGAGATGATACACATGTCTGACGGTGAAATGGGTTCAACGGCGAGATGAGATATCCAATCAGAGAGCCGCACCTAGCCGCTTGATATCCCTCCTATTGCAACCCGAAGAAAATCCACGAGTACCGTCGCGGAATCTCGTTGGCTAACCCATGTCACCGTCGAACCCATTTCACCGTCAGACACGTTAGTGTGTTGAAATTAGTGGTTTATGACTCGCCTTAGTCCCATAATTATGGCAACAGCCTCCCCGTACAGGGGCTCGTCGCTTGGTTTTGGAACCGTCTCAGATGACCATCCTGAAAAAAGAATCCAGCTGTACAACTCACGTGCATGGCTGAGACCAAATTAGCGAGAATGAGGTATCCATAATCACTAAGGTATTGCATCTGTATCAGAATACAGAGAATGTCTACAAAGAATCAAAGGCAAAAAAAAAAAACCGATTCCATGTAAGGACAGCTCGAAGCCGTCAAGTGTTGCTAATCATGGTCGATCCCACATTGAATAGGTGGTCACTTCTCCTTGGACACGTAGAGACCGAGTGACGTCGTGCAAGTGGTGTGTTAGTGAGTCCATAGAAAGAAACGCGGTGAGAAGCGACTCCGTTGTGCGCTCGAGTCAATCTCCATGGCCATCGCTTTTAGTGTACTCGTAAGTCTTGCGTTCTTACGAGATTCTGCATCATGTCTGCCAATTATGTTCGCGGGCTTTTTCCCTTCATCATCTCTGGGATCAGAGCTTAGTTGTCGGGTCGTGGCATCTAGACCAACTCAATAATCGATGTCTTCATACCCCCAGATGTTGGTCTTGACGTTGATCCAGTCGCTGCTAAGGGGAGTCCCTCTCTTTGTCGACTGATGAGGATTCACAGTCGTTGTCAAACCAGAAGCCCATGCGATCGGGCCAGTCAAACAACACAAATCCTGCACCAGTCGGATCAAATCTATCATGCCAGAAATTCTCGTTCTATTCAAGACTCTCAAATGCCGCCATTCCTTTCCCGAGAATCTGGAAAATTGGCTTCCAATTGTCACTTCTGCCTACCATTGCTGTGTACATGACCCTAAAGATTCGGACCGTATTCCTAAGCTTCCGAAGGAGATCAGCGAGAGACTCTGCATCGACCCGGATTTTTCGTAGATGGATACGAGCCAAGATCGGCGCAAAAGACGTCTGCGGACTGGTAACACTGCGTAAGACGTAAGGATCAAGGCCTTCGAGGAGGGACAGGCTCGGTTCGACGGCCAATGATTCTAGGCTGGGACAAGCTGTCATATATGCCGGTATGTTATAGTACGCAGAAGTCTCTGTATGCGAGAGGTAGGTCAATGTAGCAAAAAGAAGAGGGCTTCGGCCCTAGACGGCTGCTGCGGAACTTCAGCTGTGGCGCGAGCTGTAAACATGACGAGATTTTGCTTCGAGAGTGCGGCATGAGGTGGCGCGTAGGGCGAAGAGGTCATGTTTGCCGATGTAGTTGGCAATGTGACAGACAAGCTGGGCAGGAGGTTGGTTGAAGGAAGCCGCGGATGAGCTGATGCTGGGTTAAAGTCCGGCGCTAACGTTGTGGGGACACGTTTGGTGCTTGAAACGCGCCAGGAGCTGGCGTGTGCTTGCTGGTGTTAACGGACTTTAGCTTCCCCGACGTCATTCCACTTTTTTTTCTCGACCTCTCCGACACTTCTCAACTCCTCGCCAGACCGAACAGCCTATCCCCCGCTACCAATGGCATCCTCCTCCTCCGAAGCGCCCATGAACTACCTCATAACCGGCGCCGCCCGCGGCATCGGCCGCGGCCTGACCCGCAACCTCCTCTCGAAAGGCCACCGCGTCTTCCTCCTCGACTCCAACAAACCCGAACTGGACAACACATTATCCCTCGCCTCATCCTGGGCCAAAACCTCTTCATCCAGCTCCTCTCACCCTCCCTTCCAAGGCCGCGTCGTCGACCTAGCCGACCGCGCCCAGCTCAAAGCCGCCGTCGCAGAAGCCTCGACCTTCTTCGCGGGCCGGCTGGACGTGCTGGTCAACAATGCATTCGCGACGCCGCACGTCTGGAGCGGGGACCGGCGCATGGACGACGCTGACGAATCCGTCGAGCACGAATGGGACGTCAAGCTAGCCGTGGGCCTGACGGCGCCATTTCTGCTAGCCCGCCTATGCGTGCCGATGCTGAGAACCGCCGCCGCCGCCGCCGTAGAAGACGGAGGAGGGCAGCCCGGCTCCATCATCAACGTCTCGTCCACCCGCGCGCACCAGGCCGAGCCCAACCACGAGGCGTACAGCGCGGTCAAGGCCGGCCTGCTCGGCTTGACGCGGAGCATGGCCGTGTCGCTCGGCGGCGCGTACGGGATCAGGGTCAATGCCGTCACGCCCGGGTGGATCGACGTGGACGATGAGAATGCGGCTGCGGATGCGAAGGGCGCGAGGTGGGGAGAGGCGCTGGGCGAGGCGGATCATGCGTGGCATCCTGCCGGCCGCGTGGGCCGGGTGGAGGATATCGCGAAGGCGGTGGTGTTTTTGGCGGAGAGCGGGTTTGTGACGGGGGAGGAGATTGTGGTGGATGGGGGCGTGACGAGGAAGATGGTATACCCGGAGGAATGAAGAGAAGGTTGATGGTCGAAGAATGATGACGGTAGATTTGGAACAGTACACACGAAGGGGACAGAGATTACACTCTTCCTACGAGGTCAAAGTATGTGTCTAGATGTGTCTGTACATCTGCGTCCCAGAGTTTGCCTCAACTGCCCACCGAAGATGAGCGCAGTGTGCGTTCTTCGTAAGGCGCAGGTGGTCGATTTGTCTGCATTGGCACTGGTTATTTCCTGGCATCCAGACCGAGCGCGACAAGGCCCAAGGTTGCTTAAGCCACATGGGGGAAACAATACCGATAGCCTGCTGAGTTGTCGGATTTCCAATTGTTTCTTTGGTTGACAGCAACCTTGGCATACAGATAGTACCTGAAGACGCTCAGCAGCGAAGTACGACGCTCTCCTTACAGTCTGCTGTTGTTTCCTGCCCCATTGTCCCTGGGTACCAAGCCTTGAGGCTTCGCGGTCAGCTATAGATGCTGGAGTGTGTCAGTCTCATCACGTTTCAGACTGTGATTGCTTAGTAGCTCCGTCGGCTATAAGCACATTTTGCCGCACGAATTCTCACAACAGCACCCACATGCCACAACAATCCTATTTGAGGAACCCTACTCAAAATGTTGACCGGCTCCCCCGTTCCTGGAGGCCTTTCTGTTTGTTTCAAAGTGCTCTTTATCGCAGACCGGGACCCTTTGATCAACCTAGCCGACGGGTCCAAGTCGTTGTTGCCGTCGTTGAGCCTCTGACTTGCGATTCTAGCTTCTAGCTTCTGGAGCGCCCTGTTCAACACACGGTCTCTTCCGTGCGGGGGATCTCTTGATTTTTGCGGGGCTACGACTCTGCCGAACAACTCCAGCTTCTTCCTCGACGAACCCGGCTGTTCTGGTGTTGTATCGCGGTTCAGACGGACCGTTGGAGGTAAGTGGCTTGTACGCCATATTCTTGGCCGATATGCATGCTGATTTTCTTCGTCGCCGAGGTCTTCCTCGCTCTGTGTTTTGTTAGCTCCGGATCGTCCGCTCGTCATTTGCAGCTCCTGCGACTTCGCCAGTATTTCCTTTTGTATCCCCCGATCTCTCTGTTCGCTCAACCGAAGCTACGGGACTGGTGGTAGAACGGTATGCGGGATCGACAGCGTGGGCGCCGAGAAGTGGCGTGTTGTCAAGCCCAGTCAGCGAAGACCGGACAAGTCCGTCGTTGATGATTCTAAGGCCGAAAGGGTGTCTGAAGGACTGGGTTCCGATGAGTGCGGAGGAAGACGGACGATGTATGCGATGGTGGAGCTGCCCGCTTAAGTGGTCGTCACTTTACGAGCGTCACTCATCGTGCAAGCGGATCATGCGCCCGACTCTATCCTGTCAGAGACTCAGCGCGCAGTGCCCCGACCGAATTTGTTGCCCTACGGCAAGGCGCAGCGCAGGCGCAGTGCGGACGGCGGAAAACACCATGGCCGATGGCATCGCGGCTCGCAAGCACAACACCACCAGCACATCACCTCAACATCGCAACGCAGCGAAGGCTCCACCCAGCAAGCAAGCAGTGCAGAAAGCAGAATTGATCAATTTCTCTTCTTCCTCAAGGACCTGCTCAAGGCAGATCGCTCAACGAAAAAGAAATTGGTCGCGTCAGCCCGAAGTAGTGCAATACGAGCGACACTGTGCACCCGTGACATGAGCGGAGCTCAGCGGCCACGAGGCAAGTTCCAAAAACTAGTTTAATCAAAAGAGCAAATCCCCGTAGGGACGTTCTAGAGATTAAACTAAAAAGAACAGCCACTTCACTTGATCTAAGCCAAAAGGCAAAGAGAGCTGAAGAAGAAAAAGAGGAGCTTTCGGCGAGGAGTCGGGCGGTATTTGTAGGCGCCCGGAGCTTGGCACGGCGGCGGGCAGCTGGTGTGGTTGCGCGAGCGACGTCTGGTCCGTGACCGGGGCCATGCCGGAAAGGGAAGGGGCGGCGGGTGGTGGTGCTCGTCCGGGTGGGGTGCCTGCCCAGTTCTGCTTCGGCCGCCTCGCGCAGGAAGGCCATGGAAGCATATGACGCCCATATGTGCATGGAAAGCTCGAATCAGGCAGTCACTCGAATGCTGTCATGCCTGGTCGGGCTGGCATGAAGGTGCACGAGGTCGTCCGCGTTGTAGACTGTGCGGGCAACCGACCGATCCGACCGTGATGAGAGTAGCATCAGCTGCCTCAAGGAGCGCAGCATGCCGTGCCTGTCAGAGCAGCTGCGCGTAGCTCACCGCTTGAAGCGTTGTCTCATGCGAACGTTGCGCCGGCACGGTGGTGAGCGTCACTGACTCCAGAGCCCGCCAGGCGACGCTGTCATAGCCAGCCGAATCGCCCTCCAGCGACGGCAACTTGGCAAGGCACAGGGCGCGCGCAGCGAGAGTACTTCGCCGGTGATCAATTGCGCGACGCAGGCTATGCAATCCTTGACCCAGCTCAAGTGACGGGAGCACTTTCCGACAACTCCCTCACGACAGCCGACTTGGCCATTGGCAGCGCCGGAAGCCTTCCGAAAAGACAATGCGAGGTTCATTACCACGGAAGTAACCATGGAATAATTCGCAGACGTTCGCACGCGCGGCTCCTGATCACGAAGTAAACAATGCAGGGAGAGATTTGCATGCGCAGAGCTGGGCGGCAGACAATGTTTATGCGCTCATCGCGGTGATGCCACGAGAGGCCCAGACTACGAGCCCCCTCGACGACAAGTGTAGGCGCTAGCCCTGGCGATATTTTCGATGAGCTCCCTCTGAGCTGGTGGAAGGCGGTTCAGTCAATCAGTGAAGCGCATTAGTGGTACAATAACGGGTATGTGAGAACCTCGGTCATCTGGCACGAGCAAAGACAACCGCTCGACACTTGTACGTAGACCATTTTCCAGAACTGAATGACTGGCGAAGCGTAATGTCGCTGAAGTGATGGGCTTTGCTGTACATTACAAAAGGAAGCGCAATGGCCTCCAGGCGTAAAATGAGTCTCGTAGTCGCAGAGCACGCGGGCGTGTATGAAGACACAGCACCGTGAGTGAAGCACACACGCTGCCTCTTGCGGGCACGTGCGCGGAGTGTCCATGGTTGTATGTATGTACATCTGCCATGCTTCCGCACCTCACCCTCTACACCACCACCCCGTCCGTTTCACCTCCGTGTCCTTTCAACATGGAGGCGCATCTCCAAGAGCGACAGCTCTTTGAGCGCCACAAAGGTCGTTCCATTGGCCTTGGCATCACTTGCATGCACAGAAACGATTGTAACTGCAGAGCCGCCTGGAAAGACCGCAGCTTCCTGTCGAGGCATGTACCGAAAAGGGCGGCGAGTGGTGGCACCATGCGACGAGTACTGACACATACAAACAGAATCGTGTCGACCAAAGCCTTCAGCGACTTCACCATCGCTTGCGGCGGACAAGAGCGCAAGGTATGTACGCAGAGAGCCATCACTACCACCACCATCACCACCAACCACCGCTTCGCGCAACTTCGAATGAACGACGACTGACAGCATCATCATCACAAACAGGTGCACCGCATCATCCTCAACGCTAGCTCAGGCTACTTCCAGGCCATGTTCCGCGTCCCGTGCCAGGAGACCATCAGCGGCCGGCTCGAACTGCCCGACGACGACCCGGATCTCGTGTGGTGGATGATCGACTACATCTACCACGGCCACGTGAGGATCCATGACGCACCGCCAGTACCGCCCGAAGACGGCGGCGGCGGCGTCGGCGGCGTCGGCGGCGTCAACCTCCTCGAGACGTGCGTGGCCATGTACGCCATGGGCGCCAAGTTCCAGGTGTCGAGCTTGCAGGAGGCCGCCGAAGAGGCCATCGGACGGATGCTCGGAACTAAGACCAGGCACGGGCCGGTCGAGCTTCGCGAACTCCTGGACATGGTCGACGCCATCGACGAGCTGACGGCGGACCGCGACGACTTGCGCCTGCGCGTTTGGAACTGGCTCGGCAAGCACGGCAGCGTGGCCAAGCGCTACGCCGCCGAGGTCATGATGCACTGGGACACTGGAGAGGCCAGGTTCTCGAGCCGAGTCCATGTGAGGGAGTTGTACATGGGCACCGTTGGCGGCCGCACGACGGGCGAGATGTGCGCGACGGCCGGCGCCATGGGCCCACCGAAGCGCCTGAAGCTTGGATAGGGGGTGCTGAAGCAGGTGGTGGGGGCTTGTATGGGTCATGCCGCACTGTTCACGTCCATACACACAAGTTCATTTCACACGTCAAACCGGCAAATACTGTACGTAGAGGCCGACAGAGGCATGGGCAATAGCAAGCCTGATGATGGTCGTAGCCACCGCTGGAAAGCATAAGCTAAATGTGGAAATCAATTCTTTCTAACACTTTTATCGAGTAACCCATACGTATCGCTTTGATCAAAGCCTGTACAAAAAAAAACCAACGACTCAAAGCAAGCAACACAAGCCTCTCTCTCTCACCCCACCCAAGATCTAGCTAATGCATACACAACCTACAACTCATCATGTCCCTTCTTCTCCTTCCTCTCCCCCTCCACCTCCTCCGCCTGCTCCTGCACCTTCTCCAACAGTTGCTCATCCTCTTCCTCCACAACACCCGCCGCCTTCCCCTCCCCCCTCGCCTTCCTCGCCAACGCCGCAATCTCATCATCATACACCGTCCACTCCGGCACCTGCCTGCGCGCGCGATCCAGCTTCGGCTCCTTGGTCTGCGGATTATTGCAGAGGTCGATCGTCTTGGCCTTCTTCAGACTCTCGTCGCTGCACCACGTCTCGCACCACAGCCATTCCTGGGGCAGGCTGTGGATGGGGAGCACGACCTGCATGTTATTCGGCAAGTCCTGGTCGAGGTTGGACAGCGAGTTCGGGTCGGCGCTGAGCTGCTGGTACTGCTGGCGGAGGCGGTCGCCCGCGGCCAGGCGGCGGAAGCGGTTGAGGTCGACGACGTACAGGGCCGAGATGTGGTAGGGGCGGCCCTTCAAAAAGTTCTTCCAGTACCCCTGCTTCCAGAAGCGGAAGCCCTCCATCTCGGTGCGCGAGTCGCACATGGGCGTGAAGGCGTAAGGCGCGCCGTCGAGGTCCAGCGTGACGAGCTCGTGCATGTCGGCGCGGACGACCTGGTCCGCGTCGACGAAGATGACCTTGTCCAGGTCGAGCGGGAAGAGGACGTCGAGGAACAAAATCTTGTAGCCCCAGATCTCGCGCTGTTTTTCCTTTTGGCCGCGCAGCCAGTGCGGCCACTTGTACGTCACCATCTCGTACTCGAAGCCGTACGCCGCCGCCAGCGTCGGCAGGAACGACTTGAACGACGGCGACAGGAACTGTTCGATGAACCAGAACTTGACCGTGTGCTTGGTGTGCTTCATGACCGACACCATCATGATGTTGAGCATGCGCTCGTACAGGTGGCCGCTGGCCACCGAGAAGATGTTGATGTCGGCGTGCCGGGAGGATGCACCAGTCTTGACGTTGATGCCGACCTTGGACAGGATGCCGTCGGCGAAGGCGGCCCCCTTGGCGGCGAGGTCCTCGACCATGGTCGTCGGCACCTCGAGCACGTCGTCGTCTTCCTTTCCGGACCGGCGCGACAGGCGCGGGTAAAGCGTGACGCCCTTGAAGTCCATGAGGGCGATCTCCTTGGTGCGGTCGCCCGGCTGCGGTTCCCAGCCGAGCGTGCCCAGGCTGTCGATGGTGAAGATCTCCTGGCTGCGGCCGGGCTGCAGCTCGATGTCGAAGAAGCCCGGGTTCGCCTTGAACTGGAAGTAGCCCAGGTTGGCCATGATGATGGTGTCGGCGTAGCGGGGGTTCGAGGCGGTGCGCAGGTCGAGCTGGACGCCGCGGGGGTACATGCCGTTGGTGAGGTCGCGAGAGTGGCCTTCGATCAGGATGTACTCGAGCTCGTAGACGGCATCGATGGACGACTGTCCCTTGAGCTGGCTCAGCTTGATGTTGTCCAGGTCGTGGAGCGACTCCTTGGCCGAGACGACCCACTGAGGCGGCACGTCCAGCCCAAGGTTCAGCAGCGCTTCCGAGGGAATGCCATCGAACCTGGCCTTCAGCGCCTCGGTGGAACCGTTTTCGTCAAACGACGGCTTGGACGCCAGGACGTAGCGATAGAAGCGCTTCACCGGAAGCTCGCTCAGCCTCTCCTTAGGGTTGAGGAACAGTCGCATATGGACGCCGCTCAGCTCCGACAGAACCTTGAGGATGGGAAGCCATCTCTGAGCGGTCTCGGAAGAGGGGTCGACAGAGGCGACGATCTGGATCGCAGCCGTCTCCAGGTCGCCCGTCTTGATACACGTGTGGGTGTCGTTCCAGAACTTGTACACGTCGCGACGCGTGGTCGGAGGAGTGTCGAAGATTCCCTCGGGGATGTTCGAGACGGTCGAGAGGGCCACCAAGGACGTAAACTGAGCGGATGCGGCGGGCGATTTGATCTTGTTCTCGAGACCCAGGTCGATGATCGCCCTGTTCGCCGGCTCGATGCGCTTCTTCCTCTCGTAGGCCAGGAGATTCTCCAGGTCCTCGGTGGTGAAAGGCCGGCGCTTGCGGAGGAGACCGACGGTTCTGCCGTTGAGAACCAGCGACTCGCGGCCGGACTCGCCCTCGAAGACACGCATGAGCGGCTTCATGGCGCTCCAGTACTCCTCACACTCCTTGAGCTCCCTTCGAGGCGGCACAAAGTCTTCGGGGAGGTCGTCCACGAAGCTCTGGCCCGAGTTCTTCCACAGAAGGTAGGACAGCCTGGAGTGGCGGTCCACGTCGCCCGTGTGGATGAAGACCGTCTCGATATCACCGTGCGCGGCGGCGAACTGGTAGGCGTCGGCGAGCAGGTTCGCGCCCGCGTTGGAGTCGAAGTCGCCGAGGACGATGAGCTGGGCCCACTGGAACCACTCCGAGTCCTTGGCGGGCTTGAAAGTCGGCAAGCGCTCCAGCAGGTCGCCGTAGTCAGCATAGACCTGAGCCATGTCCACGTGCTTGATCTCCTTCTCGTCCTCGGGAACAATCATCGGGTTGCGCCTCAGGAGGGCGTTGGCGAGGAAGACTTCGGGGAGCCAATCTTCGCCATCCTTGTCGAAGGTGTTCTCAAAGACACCCTTCTGGATCATGTTGAGGTCCCGCGACACCCTCATGCTCATGGTCGAAAGCCACTCATCGTTGCGACGGAGTGCCACGCCGTTCACGAAGAATGGGGGCGAGTTGCCGTCGGCGGCCAGCCTCATCAGGTAAGCCGCTGCTCCTTGAACGCGCTTGACAACGTTGGGCTCCTCGAAGACCTCCTCAAAGCTCTTCGCAACCCGGTTGCCGCGGAGCTTGGCGCTCTCAGTCACCGTGTAGAAGGCCGTCTTGGAAGGCTCGGTGATTTCCTTCAGCTTGAGAGACTGCAGGTTGTCCGTTAGTAGAGCTCAGCGAAGGGGCGATTTTTGAGACTCACGTGCTCGAGGTATTGCATGACGGTACCGAGTCCGTGGTACTCGAGGAGGTAGTAGACGACGTGAGCCTGTCGCTCCGCCCTATTGTTCTTCGTCGACGGCACGATGCCCCAGCGGAGAGCCAGCTTGCGCTTGACCATGCTCTGCAGAGTCTCGACGAGCAGGGTGGCGTCGAGGGCGTTGGTGAGGTCGAGCGGAATGACTACATTTTGAATGTCCCTCTTGACGCTGGGAAGAGTTCCAGGGTAAGAGGGTTGGAGGAGCTAAATGGTCAGCAATTGCAACGTCCCCTTGATGATCAGCGACTTACTGCACGCAGGCTCTCGGGCCACTCGGCGTAGCGCTTGTCCTTCTCGATGTTGTTCAGGAACATGATGACGTTGCCGCCCTCGGTCGAATCCCTCCAGTCGTAGCGCTGAGGCTCGTCATCGTCCTTCGCCTTTGCGATGTTGTTGTTCGAAAGAACGTTGACAGCCTCGGGCGAAGAGAAACCGAGCTTGCGGACGCCATTGATAATCTGCCTCTCGCGGCGCAAGTGCTCGAGCAGGGCGAAGGCATCGACGTCGCGAGGCATGACCTGCACGCCGTTGATCCAAAGGATGTTGTACCCCGGAGGCAGAACGGCTTCTCTGTTCTCCTGATGCTCCTTCAAAAACTCCTTTGAGACCTCGTGAGCAGCGATAGCGGACGAGTGCTTGGGGAAGTCCTGCGAGAGCTTGAGCAGAGTATCCAGCGGGTCCTCGGAGCCCATGACGAAGCTTCCGGCCTTGAGGCCCAGGCCCTTGAGCTCCGACTCGGAGAGCGGCTTCAAGTCTGCGACCTCCTCGTCCTGCAGGACCGCCTGTGCGGCATCCGCAGCGGGGGCCTTGTCACCCTCCTCGGCCTGACGGTCGTCAATGACGATGTAGTCGGTCCTCTTGAGAGCAAGCTCCACTCCGTATCCGTGGACGTCGAGCGGCTCGTGGCGGACGTTCTCGGAGGGCTTGTGGCGCAGCTTGTAAGACGTCTCGCCGGCGCGGGCAGTCTTGACTATGGTCTTGTGGAAGTTGCGGAAGCTGGGAGAGGTGATGTCGGCGTACAAGACGGAGGGGACGGAGCGGCGCTCCTGTCTCAAAGGGCGGTCGAAGGGCAGGTCGTCGACCTTGGGGTTCTTCACTTCGCCATGTTCCTGGTCCATCTCTGGCGAGCAGTACTGCTTGCCATTGAGCAGAACCCATGATTCGCAGTTGTCGGCCTCCAACGAAGGCTTGACGGATGTGTTGTAGAATTGGTAGTGGGCCTCGATGCGCGGTGCGGCCGTGTGGATGGAGAGGGCGAATTGGAACGAGGAGAGGGCGTCGGGGTCGGTTATGTGGCCGTCGTCCTGGAGCAGCTTCAGGAAGGCGTCGTACAGGTCCTTCTCGGTCGACTTGTCGTCAAAGTAGCCGTCTGCTATACGGTCGAGGAGCGGGAAGTAGGCGGTTGCGTTCTCGAAGGCGGCCGTCTCGCTAGCTCGGGTCAGCTACAGGCATGGACGGAGGGTGCAATGGGCGGGCTTACAGCAGCTCGACGAGGTAGGGAGGCGAATTGAATCGAGCCTTAAGAGCTACGTTGATGGGCGGGCTTGCGCTGGCGCTCAGCGGGCTGAGGGCGCCGAAGAGCAGGGCCGCCTGGCTGCTCAGCAGCCATTGACGAACCCTCATTGTGGCTTTCGAAGCGGCGCGTGCAGGCGCGTGCTCCTAGTAGTATGTGGTGTGGATGTGGGGTGCAGAGGGCAGGCGGGCACTAGAGAGTTGCGGCAACGTCTTGCATATCGCGGCGGGGGAAGTCTTTGGAATGTGTGTATTTAAGGACGGGGATCAGGAGGCACGCTGGCCTCGGGGTCCTCTCGAAACTGCTCAAAATGTTTGGACCACGCGCGGCTGAAACACAGGCGGGTGTTGATAGCTGTCATGTTGAGCTCCCGCACGGCCCGCCAAGCTCCGGCGGCCTGTGGAAACGTCCGCGCCATCTGGCCACGACTCCACCAAGATCCGATGGCCTTGGTGGATTTATTAGTGCAAATCATCTCACCGACACCTTAGCGAAGCGGAATGATAGTGATACAATGTGAAATTTTATTTTATGTCATCCTATAAATGGAGGCCGCAGCCATAGGAACAATGAGCTACTAGGAAAAAAACCGACAGTAATCCAAAAATAACGCCTTGCAATGCCCGCTACCCATGCTCGCTAGAATGAAAAATGCCCCGCTGACAATGCTTCCAAAAGATGCAGCAGTAATAGAACAACAATATGTGGATGGATAACACCTAGCCATGTTCTACCCCCTCCGATGTTAATAAGAATCCGAACGATTAGTGACCATGCCGACGTGGTGCCATAGAAAGTCGAGAGTGGAGCAAACTCTAGAGGGAAGACAGACGAGGGAGGATGAAGGGGCGTGCAGACGTAAAAGTACTCCCTCCGTTAGACCAGCTGGTTTTGGGTGACGCTCAAGCCCCACATCTCCAATCGCGACCCGAAGGTGAGATCGAAGAGATGTGAGGCGGACATCTAACCCGCCGCCGACGGCTAGCCGAGAGTTTGACTTCCTGCTGTGCACTGGCAATTCACCGCTTCCCCAACTCTGTGTCCATCTCTCCCAGCCTGGGCTCTTTACCTCCTGTTCCGACCCCAGCCCCGGCCATTCGCCTTGGAGTTCTTGTTCTTGATCTTCAGCCTGCAAAAGTTGGCGTGCGCCTGGGCGCTAATCTTGCGCGCTGCCTTCTTGACGACATTCTCCTTCTTCTCGCCGGTCTCTTGTTTCGAGGCTGCGGCTTTTGTCGGCTGCTTCTTGCTGCTGCTTCCGACCTTGCGCTTCTTGGGCGAGTGCTCCGACTCGTAATCGTCATCTTCCACGGCCGTAGCGTCGCTGTCATTGAAGTCCTCGTTGGCAGGCTGGGTTTCGGCAACGGTGGCGTCACTCTCGTCCCCGGAGTCGAGGGTGGTATGGCTTGGCTGCTGAGGCTGCGGCTTGGTCCGGACAGGACGCATGTTTGACCTGCGAGTTTGCCTCTTCGCTCCCTTCTTCTTCCACACTCTCCGCGGCTGCTCGTTCTCGCCCTCGCTGGGCTCAGAGTCGGAGTAGTTTTCGCCGTCGGCGCCGAGCTTCATATCGAATTGGCTGTCTTCGACAAGCACGGTCGAGGGCGCCCTGGGAGGCACGGGTGCAGCTGCAGACTCGCCCTCCATCTCACGCATCGCAGCCTCCTCATCGTCATCGGGATCTTCATCAGCCTGGGCAGCCTCTGCTTCCAGCTCGGCCTGCCTTCTGGCCTCTGCCTCTTGCCTGGCGTCATCCTCCTTCTCCTTCCTACGCTCTTGCAGAATCGTGCTCAATGTCCGGTTGAACAACCTAGGCTTCCTAGGCAGGCTTGTGCTTTCGGCCAGGGACGGCATCGGTCTGAAGTTTCTACGGAGGAAGACGGGGGTGGTGGCCTGGCCGCGCGACGACGGTGTGGTCTCCTCATGCTCGCGCCTCCGCTTCTGGGGCGTGGCGAACTGGTCCAAGAAGTGGCGTTTGCCCTCGGACACGGGGGTGCGGCCCATGCGGGCCATCTTGCCGCTCCAGACAAGCTCGTTCTCCTCGTCTTCCTCGACGTCGGCTTTGCGCTTCTTCTGCGGGGTCTGGAGATGGGCATTCGCGGTGATGTCACCGAGGACGGTGCGCTTCTTGACGGGAGACTCGGTGGGGAGGAGATCGAAGAGGCCCAGAACAATGCCGTCCTTTTGGGGAGTAGGGCCAAGCTCGTGGGCGGCCGGGCTGAACAGCTTTGTGGGGGAAAGGTGCAGCATGTCGTCGCGCGGCTCGCGGAGCTCGGAGTCCTCGTAGACTTTGGTGACCTTTACCTTTTTCGTGGGTGTCTGGCAAGCCGAAGGGTCTGCCTTGCGCTTCGGAGACGCGGGCACGGGCTGTGGCTTGGACTTGCCATCGAGGATGTCGCGTAGTCTTTGGTATTCCTTGTACTTGGCAGCTGCAGGGACGCCAGTGAGCCTTCGGGCAGGCGTAGTTGACGCGAAGACAACGTACCGATATGAGGATGGGCCTTGATGTCGGCGCGTCCTGCCTTGCGGCCAGCATTGGCGGACTGAAACTCCTTCTCCCAAGCCTTGAGCTCGACCCGGATGGCGGTGCACTGCTCGGCGTATTCGGAGTTCGCCATGGTCGGTAAAAATGGTGTGGGGGTAGAATGGCGGACGAGGTTGCGGAGGAGAGGAGTTGTGGTGGGTCCGGCGTTTTGGTGCACGAAAACGCGACGCGACGCGTCCTGAGGCCGCGTTGGACCCACCCAAGCTATGACCACCACCGCCTCCAGTAACACACAACATCCCAACTGCTGGTCAAACACCCGGAATCGGCTAGCAGGGGATCATTCCTTGTCAAATTCCTTTGGTCGGCCAGAGGACCGGCCGCCATTGGCTGGCCTGCAAACTTGTTACCGCTCAACCACGCCCTTGGGGGCATGTGTTTTTGCTATAACCTATCTGCTCGCGTCTCTGAAGATTCCCAAATTCTGACATGGTCTCTCACTACTCGGCAACCAATTCCATCGCTCACTTTCGGACCCCGCCAAAGACAAGGGTCTGTTCCCTGCTTAGCAATCCAGCTTAACCCCAACTTCAATAAATTTCAAATGTGATTTTGTTAAGCAATGAGTGTTATAAAGCTAAGCGGGCCATGCCGCTGGACATGAGTCGCCTGTTTTCGGAAACCAATCCCTGCAGTAAACCACCCTCGCTCGCAATGCGGGGCCGAAATGTAACGTCATCTCGGATTCCCCCTTCGGCTGAGGCTGACCTACTGCCCCGCCCTGCGTCTGCTAGACGTGATACTAAAGAAGGGCAATCCAAACCCCTCTCAATCTTCATTGTAGTATCTCTTGCTTAGCGATTGCCTAGACAGTACCTCTCGTGTTTACAAGATGACATCCTCGCTTAAGACATCCGCTCTCGAGACCATCTTCGGCCATCATCCAGATGGAGCAAAATCACAGGAAGGGATAGACGCCCCAGCTTGGCACGGCCTCGCCGCAAAGAAACGCGCCTCGAACTTGGCCAAAATCCCTCAAGAATGGCGACTCCCGAGAGACGCACTAAAAGATATCCACGAAGAGTCCAAAATCAGCGTTCTCGATGTGCCCCGGTCCTGTGGACTGCTCACAACAGACGAGCTTCGAATCACCGAGGACTTTGACGCCACAGGCCTCTCAGAGCAGCTGTCTACAGGCACGCTAAAGGCGTACGATGTAGCAAAAGCATTCTGCAAGCGGGCTGCCATTGCTCACCAGTTGACGAACTGCCTGACCGAGATCTTCTTCGACCAAGCCCTAGAGCGAGCCAAGATGCTCGATGAATACTACGAGCGCGAGAAGAAGCCGCTGGGCCCTCTTCACGGCATTCCCATCAGTCTCAAGGACTCGTATGTGGTAAAGAATGTCCACCACACCCTGGGATACATCTCCTTCCTGGACAGGCCGCCAGCGGAAAACAACTCGCCAATAGTCCAGATTCTCCTGGATCTGGGCGCTGTGCTATACGTCAAGACCAACATCCCCCAGACGTGAGACCCCCCATGTCTTCTCTCCGAAAAGTTGTAGCGTACTGACCCTCCCTCCCAGCTTCATGACCGCCGACTCGGAGAACAACGTCTTCGGCCGCACGCTCAACCCACGACGGCTAACGCTGACGGCAGGCGGCAGCTCGGGCGGCGAGGGCGCGCTGATCGCGATGCGCGGCTCGCTGCTGGGCGTGGCGACGGACGTGGCGGGCTCGATCCGCATCCCGGCCCTGTGCAACGGCGTGTACGGCTTCAAGCCGACGGCGAACCGGCTGCCCTTTGGCGGCAACGCCGCGCCGGGGCGGCTGGGCTCGCCCTCGCCCATCGTGCCGCTGGCGGGCCCGCTGGCGACGACGCTGCGCGACTGCGAGCTGCTGACCCGCAGCGTCGTGGGCGCCGAGCCGTGGCTGCTGGACGACGGCGCCCTGAACGTGCCGTGGAGGCAGCAGACACTCCTCCCTTCTTCTTCTTCGTCTGTCACCAATGGCGCAACCACCAAACCCCTCCGCTTCGGTCTCATCACCGAAGACCCGACCCGCCCCCTACACCCGCCCGTCCTGCGCGCCCTGCGCACAGCCGCGAACAAGCTCTCCGCCGCCGGCCACACCATTGTTCCCCTCGACTCCTCCTCCTCCTCCCTCCCCTCAATCATCTCCGTCGCGGCCCTGGCCTGGAAGTTCTTCGCCCTCGACCCCACCAAGACGCCTCTCCGCATCATCCAGGACGGCGGCGAGCCGCCCATCAAGAGCCTGCACACGGTGCGAGTGCCGCAGAACGACGGGTGGACGGCGAGCCTGGACGCTCTGTGGGAGCTGGTCGTCGAGCGCAAGCGCATCACCAAAGCCTTCCACGACGTCGTCGTCGGCGAGCGGCTGGACGGCCTGCTCACGGTGCCGCACTGCGCCACGGCGGTGCCGCATGACACGTACGGGATCCCCGGGCACACGGTGCTGGCAAACGTTCTCGACTGGCCTGCCGCCGTGCTGCCGTTTGGCGTGGCGGAGAAGGAGAGGGATGCAGAGTTTCTGCGCGAGGGCGTCGAGTACGTGCCGCCGTATGCGCCGGATGAGGTCGAGGGCGCGCCGTGTGCGGTTCAGGTGCTGGGCAGGCCGATGAGGGACGAGGAGTTGCTGCGGGATCTGGAGGTCGTGGAGAAGGTTCTGCGCGCGTGAGCGGAAGCTGGACGAGAGAGAGAGAGAGAGAGAGACGGGCTGCTTGGAAGCTGGGATTATGAAATAGTTATAGAAAGAGCTACTCGAACATGAAAGTGGGTGGTAGAAACAAAACCCACTGCTGCCGGGAACAAAATAGCCATGCCCACGATGGGGGGCGACTGCAATGTGAAATGGAGAAATGCCATAGCCGCTTTCGTTCGTTCATAAATAAATGAGGAAGAAGAAAAAATGTTACAGGACTGAAGAAAGCCCGCCGTTTTCCGCCCAGAACCCCCCCTCTCTCCGCGGCGTTGACCGGAGACCACCGCTTATGCAAATGTGTATCTTCCATCGATCCCCGGCGCTGAAAACTTTTAAAACAGCTTTTAGTCAACATCCCACCTGAACCCTTTTTGAATGATCTACGGGAGGAGAACACGGACTCGCAACCGATGCAGATCAACTTGTCTCGCCCAATGTCTCAGTGATGATTTAAGCAGTGGCCGTTCCGTCCTTGTCCTCGATGCTAGCCTTCTCGAGCTCCTTGGCGGCGTCGGCGGCGGCGTCCTTCTCCTGGGCAAGCTCTGCCTCAGCATCGGCCGAGCCGTTGACTTGCTGGTTCTTGGCAGCCGGCTTCTTAGCGGTGTCCTTGGCTCCAGTATCAGCACCTTCCGCCTCGGCAGCCTCGAGCTTCTCGATCTCCTTCTTGGCCTTCTCGATGTTCTGCAGAGTTGTCAGTGGCCGATTGCAATCGCGGTGGCGATGGCGCTGCAACTTACCTCCTGGGTCTTGCGCTGCTGGTCCTTCTTCCAAAAGTCCAACTTCTCCTTGAGCTTCTCGACAACGGACGGGACGTCGGCCTGGCTAGCGGGAGCATCGACGTTGAGCTGAGCGAGCTGCTCGATGACGCCGATGGAAAGGTTGAAACTGGAGGGAGCGGGAGCAGCGTCCTTGCTCTTCTTGTTCTTCTTTCCCTTCTTGCCGCCAGTGCCGGCAAAGTAGTCCTCCTCCTCCTTCTTCACGACCTTCATGCCCTTGAAGGCAGAGTCATCGGTAGTCCTGCTGGCCTGGGCGGCGAACTTGGAAGTGTCGTTGGTCTCCTTGGCGGGCAGGGCCGAGGGATCGAAGTAGCGGATGAGACCCTCGGCAGTGACAATCTCCTCGGTGTACGCAGCGGCGCTGGCCTCCTCGAGCTTGGCGTCGGCGACCTCACGACGCTTCTTAGTCTCGTAAGCCTTGCGCTCGGCCTCCTGCCTCTCCCTCCTCGCCTTGTACGCCTCCTGCTCGTAGTTCCTGAATGCGCGCTTTTGCTCAAAGTACTTGTCCTTGTACTCCTTGAGCTCGGTCCACTTGGCCTGCTGCTCATTGCGGGCCTTGGTGCGCTCGTCACGAAGCGAGTTCAGGTTCTTGTACGCCTCGTCCTGCTCGGCCTTGATGGCGTCGAGCTCGGACTGGATCGTCGAGTAACGCTCGCTCATGGCCTTGGCCTCGGGGTCGTCCAGGGACTTGCGGAGCTCGGCGATCTTGGCCTTGAGGTCGGCGATGCCCTTCTCAGCCTGCTCGAAACCGGCAAAGTTCTTCTTCTGCTTGGTGAGGTTCGAGATGTCCGCAAGTGCCTTCTTCTCGTCCACAATCTTCATCGAGCCAGAGTCCACCTGCTTCTGCAGACGAGCGATCTCGCGGTCGACCTCTTCGGCATTCTTGAAGTTGATGCGGCCGCGAGCCGTCTTGTTCTCCTGAATGCGCGACTTCAGTTGCTCATCGAGCTTCTTGATCTGCTCGAAGACGGTGTTGCGGGAGCCTTTGTTGGCCTGTTGCTTCTTGCGGATCTCGGCAAGCTCACTGCGCAGCTCTTGCTGCTTCTTCGCGGTGGGAGAGTCTTTGTTGTTAGGCGTCGCAAGATCAATCTTAGCGTTCAAGGCTTTCTATACCGGTGCGGTGGTCAGCAATGCGCCCAGGATACTCGGACTCGGTTGCGCCGAGTCCAATTCATGCAGCTAAGCGTGAAGACGTACGAGCTTTTCCTGAGCGGCGGCATGCTGCTTTTCCTTCTCTGCAAGGCCAGCCTTGTAGGCCTCTTCGCTCGGCTTTTCAGGCTTGACGAACTGCTTCTTGGCAGCAGCGGGTGCGGCAGAGTCGGCCATTGCGACGGCGTAACGGTGCGAGGGAACGAATCGAAGGTCCTGGGTGTACGGGCAGCTGGTCGCGACCGGGAGTGTCGAGGTAGCGTCGGTTCAGGGTCCTCGGCAAAGTGAGATTGGGGGGGTGAGGGAAAAGGGTGGAGTGGGATAGTGAAGTAGCGGCAGTCTGGCCAGAAGTCAAGTCACGGCAACTTTTCGCCTGTGGCTCAACGAACCCCGGCACGCCAGGGTCCGCTTCGGGGGGCGCAGAGCACCCTGTGATCCCGGCGGCTCCACCGCCTTGATCGTGAATGCACGCGCTCTCAACCTTTGCCGTGCTGTCCTCGGGCTGCCCGAGTCCCGCCATGACGGCGTTTGTGACTGGGAATTGCATGTGCAAGTGTCAATTCGGTGGGACGCGTCGCACAGTCCCGCCTAGGATCTCACAGAACCAGAGCAGATTGCGATGTTTGTGCGCGTCCACGGGCTCGAAAACATTGTTTCCATTTGCTCAATCATCTCGCGGGACTGTATCTCGGGTGTGATGGCGCGATGGTCTGGTATCCGTGTTAGTAGACATCTCGCGCTGTGCGGGCGGGTAACACTGTCATCGTTCGGCAGCTTGGAGCACCACCACCAGCACAGAGCCCGCCCGTCAGCACGATGACCACATTCTGCAGCTCCATCGCTTCTTTGTCGCCCGTTTTGAGCTTCTGACCACAGTCTAGATGACCTAGCACCCCTTGCGACGCCCGTCTGCTCCGAACATTCCTCCACAAACCCCATCCTCCACCGTGAAGGCCGTCGCTTGCTGCCAGCGGCACCAGAGTGCCATCAACACGGCGCATCTGCGATCCTTCTAACACCGGGACACTAATTGAGCAGTTCACAGTACCCAGCAAGCTGTGCAGCTACCTCACAATGCCCCCAAGCGCGTCGCAACCGTCCCTGCTGGACAGCAAACCCAATTCGCCAGTGTGAGAGCCGCAATTCGAGGGCCCAATGCTCCCCAGAACAATGTCTCGGTTGCTTTACACTGCGAAGAGGATCTACGGGCTCTCGGCATGAAGGAAATGGCTGCGAGTTGCAGCAGCAGCGGTAGGCTTCTCCCTCGCCAGATGTGCATCCGAATGAGCCCGCAAGCTGGACATGCGCGCAGGAATTCGACAGCTCTTGGTGCTGCTGCTGCATGCCAGCATCTTGAAAGGCACAGGCAGACTCTGGGGCGGTCCTTTCGGCGTGAAGACTCAGCGAGGCAGCGCTTCATCCGCGATTGGCGATTAAGACTGCCTTGTAGAGCTGTCGCCCTGTAGAGCTTCAAGCATTGCTCATTCGTGAATGCCCATCATCGCTGCCCTCCTGAACCGCGTAAGATGCGGAGCCGCCATCCACGAAGCTTGAGTGACGCGCATACAGCGGGGCGATGTACCTGTTTCGTTCAGACGCCAATTGATGTCTCACGGTGCGAATTAACACGACTTCTGGCGTAGGACACAACCCAAGGGCAAGGATGAGTGGTTCCTATGGAAGCATCCTCTACCCTCATCGTCCCCCACCATTGTCATGGACAGCCATGGCCGCGGAGGGTTGGAGGCCCATTCCTTCCAGCTTTGAGGCAAATTGTACTCTCGCAGCGGAAGTCTACGCCTGTCTTCCACGCCTAGAGTGCTCAGCGGACTCAGCTCTTTCAAGCGCAGTGACCACCATTCGAGCAGCGGCAGAGGCCATGCTCTTCCAGGAAGCTCCGAGAGGAACCACTATACGGTGCCAGTCCTGCATTGGCTGCCAGGTCGTGTCGCTGGAGCGCAGAGGGGTGGGTGCTCCTGCCAGGAGCACGCTGCACGTGCACGCGCGGTTGCTGAATCTGTAGCATGCCCACAGCTGGCGTACGCTACTACACGTCATCTCAGAGCCTGCGGGGGGGCAGCTGCCAACGTTCCTTCCCCCGTGGGGATTTTCTCCAGGCCTGTTTAAAACGCCGTCCAACCCGGCCCGACCTCTCTCTCTTCTTCTTCACCACCAACCTCATCCGCTCGAGAACGGTGTGCCCTCGCACGCTGGCATTGAGCGCTCATCTTCCTCACTTCCTCGTCACACTTCCTTACTGCGACGTACGACGTCCGCGGACTCATCTCACACCCCATCTGACCTCACTGTCCTTCACCTCACTCCTACTCACGGACCCACCACCGCGAAAGCTTCCAGCAGCGCCAATTACGTCGTCAGCTCAGTCAAGAGAGTGACTCTGCTCTTTCACATCGCCGTTCAGCTTCGCACAGTAAGCCTTCTCTGGCCCGCTCACCGCCGCCCATCCACATTGACCATCGTGATCCCATTCACTTCACTTTGCACCATCCGCCTACGGCGTGTCTGTACTCTAAAATCAGTCCAGATCCTGTTTTCATCAGCTACAACAACTGTCATCATGTCTACGGGCTCGCAGCCGCGTTCGTCGACCTTGGCTTCCGACTCGGTCAGCATGGGTCTCCAAGAGAACTCTCCTCACTACATTGCGTCTCCCGGTACGTACGTTCCATGCCCCTGACTGTACTGATTCTGACACGCAACCCAGAGGGCGAGGGTATGGGCGCTATCCAGGCCACCCCTTTCGCTGCCCTGAACCAGGGTGGACTTCCTCTTCCAGCCCGCGTTCATAGCAGCAACCGCTTCGGACTGCGTCCGCCCCCGCCAAGCCAGAGCGGCCAGCAAAACTTCCTCCCGCTGCTCGACCTGCCCGCCGTCAACGTCCGCCTGATTGAGTCTCCGACCACTGCCCCTGAGAACACGCCCGTGCCCAGCACCGGAGCTTCGGACAGGGCCGTCCCTCAGCAGAACCTGCCTTCGATTGAGGAGGTCCTCCAGCGCCTCCCCGACTTGTCTAGCGATGTGTATGTCAAGTGTGACGTTTTTTGTCTGTCCAGCAGCTGACGAATAACAGGAGTTCTGCCACTACTACAACCCTGGCCGACCCAGGCCCCCTTCTTGACGATGAGGAAGTTCTCTTGAACTCCAGTCCGATCCTCCTCTCCAGCCCTACTCTCAACAGCAGATCTTCAACTCCACTTTCACAACACGGTGTCAGAGAGCATACTGACTGGCAGGAGGATATCGAGGCGGATCTTGACCGCGCTCTGGCTCGTCTCGCGAATCTTGCTCGTGATGACCATGAGCAAGACCGCAGCATGTCGGTGGAAGAACACTACACGCGCCGCCTCGACAGGGCAATTGAACGTCAGCGTACACGCTACACGTACCTTCAACGCGCCAAGTCGACTATTACGACTCTGCTGATCCACCGCGCCAAGCTTCGTTCGCTTCTGGAGGCCATCGCGTCCGAAGTTCTCCACAACAACACGGAAGTTGTTGAGATCGTCGCTGAGTTGATTGCTGAGCTCGACCACGAAGACATTTAGTAGGCTACAGGCTGTGGCGCTTTCGAGGGAACCTTACTGATGATGTGGCTTTTGAGCGTTTACTGGCGATACTTACTGGCGATACTGCTTTGAGCGATACTGAAGATGCTGCTCTGAGCGATACTTACTGGCAATGCGACTTTCAAGGGGGGGCAATCACTGACAAAGCGGCGTTGGAGGAAAATACTTGCTGACTTTCAAGGGAGCATATTTGCTGGCAGACTCAAGAGAGCATATTTGCTGACGAGATGGCGTTTGAGGGGAACTTCTGAAATGGGAACTCTGCAGTTGCTGATGTAGCTACAAGACGGAATCAGTCAACATTTCTCTACCCACACTGTTCACTGCTTGTTGTGATCCAACTTTGATGTTGACGATACTTCCCTTATTCCTTTGGTCGTGCATCCGAGTCCTTGCTTATTGAGTCTGAACAAAGCTCAATGGCATGCCAGTCAGTGAATCGCCTTTCGAATACCCCCATTCATAGAGAGAGCGCCAAGCCAAATATGAATGCGCCACAGGTAATTCATGACCTGATATTTCGTTTAGGTTCTGATAGCCATTGCAACGTGTGGTGGAGTAAGGATGGTTCTGTCGACTCGTGAAGTACACTCGGAAATTTCGTCGTATGAACACTTCTTCCGTACATTCCCACCCCGATGAGATACTGACCGAAGTCAAGCATTGTTCAGCAACTAAAAGTGATGGTTGGGTTTGGGGCACGTGAATGCGCGTGGAGCTCGGGCCTTGGATGAGCGGCCGGGGTGCATCGTCTTTCACGCTGCCACGCCGACCTCCGTCGCATTGTTTGCGACGCACATTCTAACCAGAGGGCAACCTCGCCCCTCTTTCTCTCCGCCACCGCGATAACCGGATGCTCGCCGCTCGACCAAGCATCCGAATCCGCGCGAGTCAATCGCCCCGACACGGCCCAGGCCAACGCCTCCGAGAGAGCTTCGCACGCAACGACTTTGTTTACAAACTCGGGTCGTCGCCATGGCACGCAACACCAACCAGCCCTCTTTCAACTTCTTCACCGGCGAGACGGGCGAAGGCGCGCCCGCGTCCGCACACGCACAATCGTTTCGTCAGACATTGCGGCAGTCGGTCGTCAAACCAGGTGGGTCGAACAGTAGGCGCGCAACGTCCTTTTAGCTGACTCGGGACGGCAGACATTGGCAACGAGGACCTGCGCGCGCAGATCAACACCCTGCAGTATGAGCTCGAATCGCTCAAGCAGGAGCGGGAGATGAGCACGCTCAGCCACCAGGCAGAACTGCGGGATGCACAGAACAAGGCCGAAGCCGAGTACCAGCGCGCACAGGTTCGTGAGCCCGCGACGTATCATTCGGCAATCGCTAACTCGAGCTCCAGGCGGCCGAATCAGCAAGCAAGGCAGCGGCGAAGAAGTACGAAGCACTGCAACGCGAGACGAGCGAGACGCAAGCGCGCGGCACAAACGAGAAGCTGGAGCTGGAACGCAAGGTGCGGACGCTGCAGGAGCGCAACACGTCGCTGCAGGAGGACGCAGACGAGGCGCAGAACGAGCTGGCGTCGCTGGAGCGGCAGAGCCAGCACCGCTACCACGAGCTGGAGACGCGCTACGGCGCGCTGCAGCAGTCGTTCGACGAGCTGCGGGCCGAGCTGGACGCGCAGGTGGCGGCGCTGCAGCAGGCGCAGCAGAAGCTGGCGCGCCGCGAGGCCGAGGCCGGCGAGATGGAGAGCGAGATCATCCGCCTCAAGGCCCAGTCGGGCGACCAGGACACGCTGGCCATCATCAAGCGCGAGCTGTCGGAGCAGGTCACGCACATCCGCAAGCTCGAGGCCGTCAACAGGGAGCAGGCCGCCGAGCTGAAGCAGTTCCGCAAGGTGCAGAAGAGCGTCGAGGTCGTCGAGGAGGAGAAGCTGGCCCTCGAGAACAAGCTGCGCATGATGGAGGACCTCCGCCGCGAGCTGAGCGAGGAGCAGCTCAAGAGGCAGTTGCTGGAGGACGAGAAGAGCGCGTGGACCACGTACCTCGAGGGCCAGGCGCAGGCCGAGGGCGAGCTGCAGTTCCACACCCCCGAAGACCTGGCCAAGGCGTTCGTCAGGGAAAGGCTAGAAACGGCGACTATGGTCGACCGCCTGGGCGCTGTTCAAGCAGAACTCATGGCGAGAGACGAGACGATCAAGTCCCTAGAGGACGAGAAGGCCAAGGTTCGCGAAGAGCTGGAGAAGCTGAAGGGCGCCGGCAACGCATCGGACAGCAAGCTACGCATGAGGCTCGAGCGCCAACGGACGCTGGCCGTGAAAGAAGTTGAGTACCTGCGAGCACAGCTCAAGGCCTTCGACGCCGAAGAAAGCGAGTTCCAGCCCGAGACGTTCGACGCGGCAAAGTCCCAACGCATCCAGGAACTGGAAGAGATGGTGGACAACTACCGCAACGAAATGCAATCCCTCCACGCCGAAATGTCGGCCCTGGAGGAGGCCAACACCAAGGAAATCACCATCGTCGGCAGCAAGCGGCCGCGCGACGACGACGACGACGTGCGCCTGGGCGAGCTCCGCCGCAAGAACCGCCAGCTCCAGGACGACATCGGCAAGCTGCAAACGGAGAAGAAGGTGCTGGAGTCGGAGCGCCGCGCCCAGGAGAAGCAGCTCAAGACTCTCAAGGAGAGCTCGCGCACCCGCATCCTCGAGCTCCGCTCCAACCCCACGGCCGACGCAGAGGCCCTCAAGCTCAGCACCGTGCGCACGCTGCGCGAGGAGAACAAGGCGCTGCTGGCCCAACTCGAGGGCAAGCTCGCGCAGGGTGACGGTGTCGTCCCCCACGCCAGCCTCGAAGCAGCGCGCGCAGAGATCGCCGAGCTCACCCGCACCATCGGCGACCGCGACAAGAAGACGCTGCGGCTGAAGCAGCTGTGGTCGGCCAAGGCGCTCGAGTTCCGCGAGGCCGTGGCGAGTTTGCTCGGCTGGAAGCTGGACATCATGCCCAACGGCCGCGTCAAAGTCACGTCGCTCTTCCACCCGGGCGATGAGGAGCTTGGCGAAAACAGCATTGTTTTTGATGGCGAGCGCGGCACCATGAAGGTCTCGGGCGGCGAGAAGAGCGTCTTCGCCAACGAGATCAGGGGCCAGATCGAGTTCTGGGTCGAGCAGCGCAAGGAGATTCCGTGCTTTTTGGCGCAGTTGACGCTCGATTTTTGGGAGGGGTCGACGAGGGCGGCGGTGGGGGGTTAAGCTATGGGGTTCTCTTGCATGGTATGGTGTTGGTGGTGGTGGGCGTTCGACGGTTCGTTCGTAGAGGTTTTTTTTTTTTTTTTTGCTGGCTTTGGTT
>JAUJDW010000159.1:0-63038 GCA_030512325.1 Lasiodiplodia hormozganensis | reverse complement strand
AGGCGCCTGTTGTGGAGATGCAGAGGGGCGCGTCATCGCGTTTCACCTGGGGATCTCTCGGGATAACATCGGCTCAACGAGTTGGCGATGCGGCAACTGCGTGACAAATTTGAGCCAACGTAGATTCGCCGGCATCTAGCTAAATAGCCTAGAGCATGCCCTGTGGTGTGCTACGCTACTTAGTGCCTTCTCATTCTAATTACGGACGGCTTCTAACAGCCCAGTTGACATTCTCGCTTACAGGTTCTGGCTCCCCATGTTCGTGCTGTTGTTACGTGAACGGATCAGTGCCAAGAAACTCGGATGCCTGCCGGAAGTATTCGGATGGTGAATCTCTATTGCATGGTGGTCCCTGCTGTGCATCACTTGACTGAGAACTGAGAATGTTGTAAAATTGGTTGGAAAGGAAGTATGCAGCATTTTACTAAATAATAGTGGGAATACACTGTAGTTTTCTGGGACAGGCGGAAATCTCCAGCCTCAAAGCACCGCTCGGTCATTTCCGACGTCTGCTTTCTTCGTTTTCATATACCCAGGAAATTGTCCAAAGGGAGAGCAACAATAAACCATCATTTCATTATCCCTGACAAGCTGCTGGCCGGGCAAGCAATAGTAATCAGATCGGGTATTACGAGAGAAAATAAAAAGTGATCTACAGCGGCAACGATGAAGGCACCCCGACAACAACCGGTCCGTCAGCCGGCTACGCGCCAAACACCTCCAGCTCCTTCTCCATCTCCTCCTCATCCAACTGCCGTCTCCTCGCGCGCTCCTTCCACAAGTTTCTCATATCATCCCTCAAGCAAATACCCCTCCCCTTCAACTCACCCACCCGCTCCGTCCTCGCCCTCTCCACCCCGTCCTGGAACTCCACGCCTGAGCGCAACGCACGACATCGACTCTCAGCGCTCAGTAGCCGCCCAGCGAGGCCCTCTATTTTTGCCTTCGTTGCCGTCACGTCATCCTTCACGCCATTCGACTTGCCGGACAGCCACTGTAGCGTCATGCACTCCTGCGCTTGACACCGGACGTGTTCGTCATAGAGTGACGCTATTTCTTGCTGCTTGTCTAGCAAGCGCTGCAGAGGCTCTAGAGCCACGTCAAGTTCTTGTTTCGCGGCATTGGCTGCGTCTTGGGCAGACCGGAGGACCTGGCGCACGGCGGTGAAATCAGACCCGCGCTGGAGTTTTTGGAGCTCCTTTTTCACTGCATTGACTGCTGTCTTCAGCTTCCCTTCGTACGCTTGAATGTCCTCCTCAGAACAGGCCTGGTTGCACGCCTCGTGCGAGCCAACAATACAGCTCTCTGAGGATGGCGTCGTCTGCGAGATATCGATGGCGTCTGGGTGCGATACGTCGTCGTCGGCTAGTGGAAGGAGGAGATGTTGCAACAGGCCACGCCAGAAGACGCTGTCGATGTTCTCCGGTTGCGAAAGGCCAGCCACGTGATGGATGGCGGTCACAACCACATGAAGGCCGCAGTCATAGCTATTCTTCTGGACGCCGCACGACCCGCCTGTGTAGGACCAATCCTTTTGGGAAAGGGTCGGGTGAGATGAAATCAGCTCATCGAGCAGGTGCGTGACATCTGCTGGAACTGTATTCCCACCGGCAATAGAGTCAAAATATACCGCCTCGCCAGCGTCGAGATCTAGCGAAACGACGACCCAGTGGTTTTGATTGCGATGGAGGGGTAGCACGACGTAGCGATGGTTCTCTTGGAAGCGCAGTGGCTTCTTGCAATGGATCTTGGCCGGATCAGAGAGCTCTATCACCGTGTTGTCCAAAACGCGGACGTTGCTTGGCGACAAGACCACAAGACTCCAGTTTATAGCTGAGGCGGAGAGCCATTGACCAGGTTGGAGGCTTTGAATGGCCCCGAGCACGTCACTGCTCGGAACGGCCGCCGTGGGGTCCTCGGCTGGTGAGACGTTTCGACGACTGCTCGTGGAGGATGTGATATGGCTCGCTGCTGTATCATCTGGTGGAGACGTCAGGTCGATCACACTAGCTTTGTCGGTCTTGGTGGAGGTGAATGGAGCATTCGTAGCGTCGCGTGAGGCACAGCCATCCTGTCCTTCTAGCATAGGCTGTGCAGATGAGATGTGTACGTCTTTCGAGCGGCTTGTGGAGGCAAGATTCGCTCCACCAGTAGCAGAGGGCGGAGGGGATTGGCCAACGAGACTACTGTTCTCATCGCCGGTGCCCAACCCGGGGAATGCAAACGTGCTCTCGTCAGCATCTAGTAGCGGCAGTGACTCCGCCATCACGGAGGAAGGTGACCTTTCAAAACGCGAGTGGTCATCCGCGGTGCGAGCGACCTCGATGCTCGGGCTCCGCAAAAGGCGTGTGCGCTGGGGTTGTCTCTTGCTCTAAAAAGCAGTCAGTTTCTTGTGCGCACTGATATCCAGCTTCGATGGTAGACTCGCCTGTCTTCTCTTTTTGTGATAAACAAATGGGCTGCTGTCTGTGTTGCAGGCGCGTTTGAGATGGACGATTGGTGGATCTGGAAGTGAGGGCAGCGGCGTAGCCGAACGCAGGTGGGTAGGAGACTCTGTGTGAGCTTGCTTCCCTTGGCCGGCGGCTCGTACTAGTACCTTTTGTTCTTTGCCTTGGGCATGCAGGCGCTCGATGGTCTTCGTAAGGTGTTGTGCGGTCCATTGGTGTTTCCTCGGAATGCGGCTTCTACGATTGGTCCGACACTGGTCCATGCGGTGTCGCGTCTCTGTTACGGCTTCGAGTGCCTGCTCCAGCGTGTATTCGCCATACTCTGCCCACGCCACTATTTGCCTCATGAATGGTCGCGAATTCAGCATATCCGCCGAGAAGACCTGCTTGAACTGCGCTGTTGACAGCCTCCATTTCGACTCGGCAAGCTTCTTTCCCAAGCCTTTGAACTCGCCCCAGCCATCGCTATTCTCGTCATTGCCGCCGTTACCGCCGTCTACTGTCGTGTGTCGTTTCTCAGAAGCTACTTTTTCTATATTCACGCCCTTCCCCTCTTCGTCTTCCGTGGCGGCGTTTTGCCCGCGGCCACGAGCTGCTGATGTACGCGCACGGGTTTTCCTGCCCGAAGCGCTGGCCATAATCGAAAGCGTCGGATGCTTAGGTGCCGATCGAAGCCGAGCCATGCGGAGGCGTGAGTGTGGAGTTGACACATTCACGACGGACGCGTCGCGTTCTGAGGAGCGAGATGGCTTGGCGCGGCGCCCGGAAATTAACGGCCTCCGGCAAGTGCGACCGACGCATGCTATTTTCCGCAGCCGGTAATGTCCGGGATATCATCGCGGCCGAGCCGGGCTTAACCGGCTGCGATGCGCCCTCGTGAAATGACTTTGCGCTTCCAGTGATGATAAGGGCAACGCCCACTATTGTCTGGTTCGCCGTCTTGTCCAAAATGATCACCTCCATCGAATTAGAGGTCCTACAACGGCTGTTCCCATAGCCAGTACTGAAATGTTATCGCACACCTCTTAAAAAACAGGGCGAGCATCAGCAAAGAAGGTGGTGACGATGATTCACACATATTGGGATCCGGGTTCAGTCAAGACCCAGCCCGCTGTATGCAAAGAAATCGTTCCTTTTCTCCTATTGAACGATTTGAAAACTAGATGTAGACCAAAGTGCAAATAGAGGGCTCTAAACAAGATGCGAAAACGAAAGAGGGGAAACGTATTCATAGAGTTATCGTTTATGCACCACTCGTGTCATCCCCTTCGAGACCACCTCTCGAGTGCTGTCAGTCCCTGTAGTGGCGTGACGGCTGGTTGGAGAAGGGATTGATTTGCTTAGAGAAGGATTGAGCTCTCAGTCTTTGGTTGCGATCAGCCTTCCAGTAGCCAGAGCAAATGCTGCTGTCGCTTTGATCGCGCGCATGTCTGCACGCCACTTTTCCGGCGGCCCGTCTACATACTTACCATCGGGCCCTTTCGTGCCCGACCATCCGCCTAGCATGAACGCAAGATCTCCAAAAAATCTGTTTCTCAAGTCTACCTGCATTTTAACCCTGAGATTCATTCAGCGTGGACATTCCAAGAGAAGTGCTTGACTGTTTCCCTCTCTGCTCCGCAGTCGCATGCGGGTGCTTCTGCTCGCTTGATTTTGTGTTTCGGCTCGTTCAGGCTCGCTTTCGACGTCCTCAACTGTGCGATCACTGCTGCTTCTTTATAGTTTAGCTGATCATAGAGCTTCTTGGTGTGAAAGTGCGCCAACGCGCGGTCAAGCTTGCGGATGGACTCGCCAACCTTGGAAGCTTCGAACGTTTTCTTCCAGAGTCTCGTGGTGATTTCTTTGCACCGTGCCATGGCTGAAGACCGTAACATATTTTCTAAGGGCGGTTCTCGGTTGCTCTTCGTACCTTGCAGTGCCAAGCTATGCGCCCTCTCGTTGCCGTTAACACCTTGCTGCGCAGGCACCCACGTGAATTCGACTGCCGGGGCTCTGCGGCGCAGCGGTAGTTCGCTTGATTAGAGCAAAAGGCTTCAAGACCCTCAGGCAAGAAACTGTGGAGCGGAGCAAAAATGCGCCAGGAGTAATGGCAGAACTACAAGAAATAGTGTTCGCGCTAGGATGGCTAGTCCAACGCCCTCGGCAGACGGATGCTCCAATTCCAGGCCGCATAGTGCACACTTTCTGGGTGGTCACGAACAGCAAAAAGGGACCAGCGCGTCTAGAAATATCGCAAGCCAGTTTTTCGGGGCAACACCTAGTCAAGAGAGCACGGGAGCTTATCGTCAGGATTAAAGTCAAAGGAGCGACGTTTAGGTTTATGTGGGTGCCAGCCCACAGCGGAGTCGCAGGGAATGAAGCGGCACACCGAGCGGCCCAGGAAACACTTCTTCCAGGCCTGCGGCCATCGGTCGAGTGGCGCACCAGAAGGCGAGCAAGGGAAGCTGTTGAAGCACAAGTGGGACAGAGTCTGCTCCAGGAGCGAGAGGAGTTAACGGTAAAACTAAGTCCATGGGGGAAATACAGGCGCAAGCTGGACGGGGCGTTCCCGGGGCAACACACACTGCGGCTGTACAACAGGCTCGATTCAGAGCGTGCAGCTATACTCATCCAGTGCAGAACAAACCATAGCTTCCCCCGGTTGTTCCTTGTCCATCTGCAGAAGGAGGAGTCTGGACAGTGCGAGTGTGGACAGGGCACAGAGACAGTGCGACACATTCTTTTGGTATGCCTGATGTGGCAACAAGCACGCACAGAGCTCGTACTTGTAGTAGGGGAAAGATAGGGTGATGTTTCATTCATGCTTGGGAGGTGGAATAGGAGGTAGGATTGGCGGAATTGGCAGCCAGTCGATGGGCTAAAGGAGCGATAGAAGCCGGATTTGCGGGTAGTCAAGGCGGTGATTCAGCTCCTGAAATCAAATGCACGGCTGTCCAGCCGGGATAGAACTGGTGGGGCGATACAGCCGCCGCACGATCACTAAACGGAAGCGGGCTGAGGAGTGAGGCAAGGCAAAAGAGGGCGAATGATGCGCTAAAGTACGGATGGCTCTTATGTCTCCACAGAAGAAACCGTAACTTGAATAGGCCAATCTAATCCAATCCACATATCTTAGGAGTTGAAGACGAAAATTAAGAGGAAAGGCTGAGGGTACTCCGAGACGCGTGCAGGCTGTTCGAGTGGACAGACTGGCAGAGGCACGCGGAAGACAGCTTTTCCAGGCGTTGAGTAGGCTAGAGGGCGACTAGGGGGCGGATAAGGAGCAGATTGATTCGTTGCTTTAGCTGTCGAGCTCGTTCATCTTCGAGAAGGTCGGCGATCAGCCGTTTAGCAACGAGCCGATTCACTTTCTAGCGGTGCTTGGCATTAGCCAAGAAACGGGCCGCTGCGTCGGGCGAAGGGCTACTCGTACATGCTGGCTGGGATCGTGTACTGTGTGTGGGTGCTGGGCATTGAGGAGCTGCTGCCGTCGGCGGAGCGGCAGGAGTAAGGAGACGCTGAGAGGGGGCGCCTCTTGAAGTTGCAGAAGAGCTATCTGGTGGATGGGTGGTACGGTCCGATGAGTACGATGGTAAGCTTCTCTGGATGCGCCTTCTTTGTTTTACCTACCGGACTAGCCGGACGAACCACGGATTGCAGCTGCGCCATTGACTGACCGCCGCGTAACTTAGTAAGTCGGACCATGCCATATGTGTTACGCGAAGTCTATCAAAGCTGCCTACTTCACCTACTACAGCCTCTCTTACCACTACTGACCCTTCTGCGAGAATTGGAAGAGAACCCGGGAATATCTAGAGTCGTAGCTCGATAGCGCTTGCCTTGCGAATCGCGTACCCCTACTAGACAATCAGCTTTGAAGAAGCCCCTTTGAAAGCGTCATTGTCGGCTTTCTTGCAGCGAGTAGATGCAAAGAGGATGGAAGCGCCAGCACGAAAGCAGGAACCGTGTGGAGTTTATTCGAGGACTCAAGTCAATTTGACGACCGTAAATATTATAGCAGATCGGATCTTTGATCTAAAATGTAGCAGTTAGGCAAGCCTTCTATCCAGTAGCCGTCTTCGGATCGATTCCCTTGCGCGCTCGCAAACAAAAGCGTGTTGTTGCAAGAATCGACTGGGATCAAGTACAGGCGGCGTGGAAGATTCATGAAGGACGTAACTATATACTGTGTTCTCGTAATGAGTGTAGCAGATAAGGTCCTCGTCTAGAGTACGCCAGTTCGGTTTCGTTGGTTCAAGGATGAGTCGGCCGCCGGGTTGAGCGTTATCCTCCAGACAGCGGAGCTTGATGCGCTCCAGCTGTAATGTCTGCGACATATCTTTCAGGACCGATTCCCAGAGTCTACCATCGGGTATCAGGGCAACGGAGTTGAGCTCAAGATCACGGAGTGTGGGGCTAAGTGTCTTGAGAAAGAGAAGGAGATCGTCGCCACGCGTGAGAAGCGAGAGCTGCAGCTTTCGCAGAGCAGGAAAGCATTGACCCTGACCCAACGAGCGAAGCAGCGAGCTAGCAGCATCGCCGGGTTGACTTCTCCAGTCAGGATACGACATGTTTGGTGCGTCTTCGAGCCAGCCGTCCATGCGAAATATGAGCGAGATGCGTTCAAGGCAGTCGGCACGCCTCAAGAAGTAGAAGAGCTGTCGAGCGGCGGCAGACACATCCTCCTCATGATCAGCACATTTGACATGGAGAAAGAGGGTGGCTAGATGCGTAAAGGCATGCTCCATATTCACGAGCTCCCTCGTTAGGTTTTCCTGATGACGGAGCGCCCCGTACCAGCTCCCAGCACGGTCGACCCAGCGGTCAATGTTCATATCTAGCTCATCACCCATCCAAACTAAGTGATCTTCCTGCTCCCACGCGCTGTGGAGTGGATCCCAAAGACGGCCGAGGTTGACGGCGCCCCAGAAGGCCCCCTCCGCCACGTAGATATCGAGACTACGGAGGCTCTTGTTACGCTGTTCAGCAAGCCCTAGTGCGCGGAGGGCGAGAGAAAGCTGTAAGTTTTCTACCCTCTCAGCCTCTCTATCGGTAGAGTAAAGGACGAGCCGCGTAGTGTGGAAGCGCAGGCGCTGCCAGCGCGCCCCCCAGTTTCCATCGGTCAGGTAGGCCGGGTCGTGCTCGAAATGTCGAAGCTGCGGAAGCCTCAATATTGCTTCGTCAAGGCGGTCCGGGAGCGACAGATCCAGCTCTTCGTTTGTTGCGCGCGCATGCGATGGCTCTCGGACCGGCAAAGCTCCCAGAGGCCGGTAGGAGACGCCGCGTAGAAGCTGCTGTGCATGTTCTCTTAGAGAAATACGGTCACGCTCGTACTGATCGAAAAGGCGGCAACGATCGTCGTTTGAAAGGTGAGACCATTCCTCTGCGGACATGATGTCGTCCTCATCTGAATCCGAGCGGTTCTCGTCGGAACCAGCGTTGCTCAGACGATCCTCGAATTCGGGTGATCGGGAAGGTTCGTGTATCACACAGCGTTCCCAAGATTCGAAACCATCAAAGAAATGGTTCAGGCCGTATGTTCGCCTCAAAACCAGAGTGTGTACATGCGGAATCAATGAGTCACTGGCGGCAATAGCCGTCAGATGGTCAATTCCGCCTTCGTCTAGATTAAAAGCTACAGTCTCGAAAAGACGCGGTGTCGCGAGACGGCTGAGCTCAGTATCTACTAGACGCAGTTGTTTCTTGCTAGCTGGGTCGAGGTAAACCATCACCATGTTCCAAAGCTCCGCAGGCAATCGTGGAGCCATGACGCATATAGGATGGGGTAGAAGCAACACGACTCGGTCCGTAGGAGTCCGCTCAGCGTTGAGAGTCAGCGCCGTCGCGCGTTGTGTGTTGCGCTCAAAGACAACCGAGATGAGCGGTATCACGAAGGTTAGCGACGAAATTTTGCAGAGTTGGCTACGGTGGTAGAACTGATCGCGGATGAATGTTTCGCCGGTACGCTAAGCTACTCTTAACTATAGGCACTTGAAATACATCTACATTTTGATTAGGCATATCCATGAGCACTTGAAGACCTTCGGTTGCGTTCGTCACACGTGTAAGGAGGGCCCAGACGCCAACGACGCCATCTGGAGAAAATGCGATTGAGAATACCAATGACAGGGCACTGAAAACGTCGAGTTATGTTCTTCTACAAGCAGATTATCGATTTAACAAACTGCTATAATAAACACGTACTTGGCCACCTATACGACAACTCTTTATCTATTCCGTCGCAAGTTGCAGTTAACAGGCTGGAAAGCAGCACCATGCAGGGTGTGTTTGATAGAAATTGGCTGTGGCAAGAAACCCTCAACTACCACCAGACAAGAGCCAACACAACGCAGGGGTCCAGGTGGATATAATACCAAGCATGGACTTCTACAGGTAGTCACAGGCCCATCAAGAACGCTGTTTTCTTTTTTAGTCCCAACGATATACGCTGGTGGTTGTGCTACACCATAACAATCCCCCGGCCGCGCCGTTTCTCGCCTGCGCCCGCCGCAATTGCCAGTCTGGGCCCCAGCCCATCCAGCCCCTCATGCTATGGAAGCTCCGCAGCCCACTTTACCGCCTCCCGTGCCATCGGTTGCCACACCAGACTGACCTGTACCTGGCCGTCGCGTCAGACTCATCCATTCAAGCGCGTCCAAAGCTCCGCCGCGCAATGCTGGGCGACTACTGCCACCACGCTCATCGCATACGCCCGTCTGAAGATAAGACAAGGACGGCGTATGCACTGAGACAGGGTACCATACGAGGGTGCGTCCTCGAACAGACCATAGGATGTGTGCTCCAACAAATCCCGCTCGCGAAGCTGCACGAAACGCACCTAGCTTCCTCCCTCAAACCTGACGACGTGGTTTCCAAGCCGGCCTGTGCAAGACGATGTGAGTGCGTAGTCTTTTCAATCGAGATATAGGTACTGCAGCACTACACATTTCCATGACACAGTGGAACGGTGTTCTTTGGTCACATGACCAGACTACCCAGCTCCTGTCGTGCAGGAGGAGACAGCCCATCGTTTGGAGAAAAGGGATCGCCTCTCTCGCCGATACTATTTCTATTCTTCGTCGTGGACTTGGTGCAGTCTGTCACCAATAAGAACAAAGGAGCCATCGCGTTTATCGACGACTACAGCGCCTGGGTCACTGGATCGTCAGCAAGCGAAAATGTGGCGAAGCTTCAAAGAACGGTCGTAGCTCGGGCCGAAGAGTGGGAGGCGACGAGCGGCACGACGTTCGAACCAGAGAAGACGGCGCTCATTCACTTCACGCGGAACGAGCAGAGGTGGTCCGATTAGCCGATAGTGATCAAGGAAAAGTAAGTGCACCCAAGGACAGAAGCAAAGGTACTAGGCGTTGTGTTCCACCAAGAACTCCGGTTCAAGGCTCATGCAGGTAAGATTGCGAAGAGGGCGTCCGGGCAGCCCTGGCGTTGAAGAGACTACAAGGCCTCCGACTGAGCAGCGTGCGCAAGCTCTTCGCGGCTACAGTAGCCCCGACGATCACCTATGCCGCCCCAGTGTGGGCGCCAGCTACAACAGCACCGCTAATGAAATCACTAGAGGCAGTGCAGATGATTGCCGGTAGAGTGATCACCGGGGCATTCAGGACGGTAGCGCTGCCTATCCTCGAAGCCGAAGCAGCGATTCTGCCGGTCGGGATCCGCCTCAACCAGCAACTACTTCGCTTCTGGGTCAACTGCGACACTCTACCACAGAGACACGCTTCCTGGAAGCTGAAGCGCGCAATCGACCCGGCCAACAAGAGGTTCGTGTCCCCGCTGCAGCGGATAATGCTGATGGCTAGAGAAATCGACGTCGAGCACCTCGAAACGATCCACCCGTTTGTGACAATGCCCTGGGCCAGCAGACCGGCCGTTCAGATTGAGTCCCTAGAAGCAGCGAAGCGTCGGGCCAGCTCTTTGCCAGAGCCAGAGGTCGCCATCTTCGCACAAGGCTTGCAACGGAGGGGAAAGGCTGGCAGTGGCATCTCGCGCGTGGACGGCAGGGGCACAACAGTAGTCGCTCACTCGTTTACGGTCGGCAAGTCTGACTCAGTAGACGCCTTATTCGCAGAGCTGCAGGCAATTCACCAAGCTGTAGAACTAATACGCGGCACGTGGTCAACCGAGATGGTGGCTAGATTTCCTGAAGCGGCCAAGGTAAAACACGTCATCTACAGCGACAACAAGACTGCCCTCCGTCTCCTCCATAAGCCGCGCCAAATGCCGCGCCAGGAAACCGTCAGAAGCGTTTTGCAGTCACTAGACTAGATCAAATGCAACAGGGGCCGTGTCTGCTTGAACCATCGGTGTAGACGGTATCGGCGAACCTTATAGCCCGCGCCTGAGCGATAGCGCCGTCCCGATCGGTGATGATAATATGAGGCCGGATATCGCGCTCCCACGGTGGGAGAGTCCAAGGTATGATGGTCTCAATGGGCGCAGTCTTTTCCGGAGCGATGAGGCTCCCGTAGAGATCCCATGCCTTTCTTAGCGGAGAGGGATAACCTCACTCTGTTCGGGAAAATCTCTAATGCAGTCCGCAGCCGGGTTGTTGGGGGGTAGTGTGTGCAGCCTTACTAAGTGTTTCGACACTTTTGCACGCAAGCGAAGATCGATCGGCATCAGGCATGCCTCTCCTTCGGCGACTAGCAGGGCGATAGTGCGGAAAGTGCCTGTGATGGCCTGCGCCCCAAAACGCTGGACTCTCTCCAGGTGCCGCACCAGTTTTCCCACTCCCAGTCTTCCTAGCCCGTACCACGTCGATGCGGCGTAGTCGGTAATAGGGGTAACGGTGGCCTGGTATAGTTGTCTCATTCTCCTTGGGCTGACGCCTCTAAGCCCATTGGTCGCTAGGCACTGGATAGTTTCCTTGCTCATAGCTTTATTGCTACAATGTTATACACCCTGGCCCTTGCTCTAGTAGACTCCCTATCAATGCATTGTACCTCAATAATTGAACTATTTATCATACAAAAAGAAAGGTACGCAAGTTTTCGTTTACAAAGCATTTCGTATTCAAATGAGATTCAGCAGCAATACCCAGACTTAATCTGTGCAAGAAGGATAAAAAGAAAAAAAAAGACAGGGGTATAAAAATAATTGCCAGCGGAGGAATAAAACTCAGCGTGAGCTCCTTCGAGCCAGAACCCATCTCACGCCAATAACAAATTCTTCTCGAGCCAAGGTCTGTATGTATCCTTTGCCCATCCCGCCAATCGCCTCAACGAAGCCGCGAGCTGATAGACGCCAAGAACCGACCTAGTGGTCCCTAGACTCAAATGCCGGAATATCCTGATCTCTGAGTCATCTTCGAGCTCAGCGAGCATTAGCTTCCACTCGTGGCCTTGCACAATTATCAAGGGCAACGTTGGGAGCGCAGAGCCTCCATTGCTGAGCCGCTGCAGCCAGCGAAAGTGTGCAGACACCCACACGGCAAGTTGCGCATTGGCCACGTCTTCCTCGATGGCTGCGCGCTTGGTCTCAATACTAACTGCGATAGGCGAGAATCGTACGTGCTCAGCAGGAGTGTGGTTGATAGAAGAAAGCTCCTCTTGGCGGAGCTTTGCGCGGACAATTTTTGCAAGGTCCTTGTCTGACCTGGTGTCGAGGACAACGGCAAAGTCAACCATCTTTGACTGTGCCGCCAGGCCTGCGGCAGAGCTGGGCAGTAGCGACTGATCCTTGATTTGTGCCGTGGTGACGTTGCGGTACCACACTGCCCTCTCGCTACGACCACGTTCGAGGGCGAGCCGTAGCGCACGTGAGTGAACTTCGTTGTTCCAGTCTGCCTCGCACAGATCATCCTCCTCACACTCGTTGGCAGCATCCATCAGACTGTTCGCTGCAGCCCAGAAGCCCTCGTGCTCGGCGCGTTCTTGCTCGCTGTTATCGCTGTCGTCGAAATTCAGATCGTCGAGCAGGTCGTCGTCCAGAAGAGCAGCAGCGCGACCCTTGACTACACTCGGGATCAGTCCGTTGCCCCGACCCACGCGCCGAATGTCCCTGCACAGCTCCCTCACGTCCGCGGGCGCCTGGCCCGGCTTCTCAAGCGTCACCGCGTGCACGTGTACATTCGACAGCTGGAGGTCGCCTAGGCGGCGCACTGGACTGCGAAGACGCCGGCTACTGGTGCAGCTGGCCCAGCTCGTGGTCGAAGATCGGCTCGGAGAGGGCGAACGCGTGGTGGCGGGGTCCGAGGCAGCGGCCGCTGGAGGCACGCCGGAGGAGGGATAGAGAGGGGGGATCGAGGACATCGATGGCGCTGGTCTGGGTGTTTCTGCATCTTCATTGTGCGTAGCGCCAAATTCCAGCCCTGAGGAGCTGCGCGGTGGTGTCGTTGGCGCCATGCCCTTGCGCGGCGACCGGCGGCGCGCCGGGCGCGGCTCCGACATGTTGTTGCCCGATATTTCGGCCAGACGTGGTCGTTTGTGAGGACGACCCTTGAATTCGTAGTCGTAAGGATCGTCGGGTTGACTGTCGAGCCAGACGGTTATGGTGGTCATGGTGATTTCTGGTTGTGCGGAGCCAGGCAGTGGCAGCAGCAGTGGTGATGTTGTACCTGCACCGTTAAATCCGGTCGGCGGGGCAACCATTCCATTACGTAATACAGCTTCCCTCCCCGCAGCTGGGTACAATAGTCACGTGATTACAACACCACCTATCCTGGGGATGGACAGTACCAATGAGAACTGAGCTAGACAGCCTCGCCTGTGTGTCACTGTTGGGCATTCTCAAAAAAAAAAAACCCGTTCGAATTGTTGTGTTTAGCTGTATGGTAATCTGCAACACCTAGAAGGGCCAGGCAAACAATGTATTGCCGTACCCCTTCCTTTTTTTTTCTGGAAGCGAACCACAATCCATTTATCCATTCCTGTGTTCTCAACTCACTCCAGCCATTTGAAGGATTGCGGCGGACCGGTACCTTTAGGGAAACGAAGTTTGGTATCTTCCCTCCGCCTTCATTGGACCAGCTTGTGAAAACCGCCTCGTTTGGCAGGACGGAAGAACCGATAAAAAGCGCAGAGGAGTGTTTTTGGCCGCGAACCCGTGCCACGAAGATAGATTCGCCGTTTTCTACTGCCTGGAGTAATGCATCCAACATTCGTTTTTGGTACTCTCTGCTTTGCAAAGGCTCCACTTCAGGGTCGAAATGTAGGCCATTCTGATCGATGTTGCATCGCAAACGCCCATCTTTCCTGGCAAATCTGATCATTTTTCTGCGCAGTTGTGGGAAGTTACGGAGAGCTTTCAACAGCCTCGCTAGCAGAAAGCTCTTGTCCGTGCAAGGCTTCGGCAGCCGAAATGCGAGCTTATGGTCCAACTCCCATAACCAGCCGCGCGTCCACATTCCATCAATGCTCAATGACACGTATGGAAATCGGCACCTTTTGATGAAAGTCAGATGTTTCCCTTCTCCAGGTGGATTGAAATCGGAAAGTACGCGCTTGTAAAGGAAGTCGTGAACCCGGTAGGAGAGAATGTTGGTTTGCGACGAATCGCTTCCAGGCTTCTCAGATCGTAAGATCTCTCCATTAAGCAGAAATAATGCGAGGATGGAGGTACTGAGCGCATGAATTTTCTCCGACTGAAGAGAATATCCATTGAGCCTTCTTGAATAGTTGCAACAATTCGCAATGATGGCAAGCTGGTCAAAAGCATTCTTGATTCCGCGGTTCTCAACATCCATCATAATGTCGATGGAGCAGCCACGAAATTTAGAGGGGCCATGGCGGTTGTCCGCAAGCTGCTCATTCAGAATCTGGTATTTCCTGGCCGTCCTGAGAATGTCCTGGCATTCCAGTCCGAGCTTTTCGGCATACAGACAGAATCGGGTGACTGCGACCCTGAAATATGTGGTTGAAAGCTCGAAGTCCATCCAAGTGGGACTAAGCTGGTTTTGCCGGGGAGCTTGAGCTTGAGCTTCCAATGGCACTAACAGCTTCATTCTTGTTGATCCGCAGTATTCCTCTTGGAAAATCCACGCCCTTTTCCACCACTCGTCCCGGAGTATCCCCCGAATGACGTTCAAGGTCTTGCGGATGCGACGCATTTTCCATCGACTGCCTCCTTCGGGTGCCAGCTCCAGAATTTCCTGCCTGTCCCATCCAAAGCGGGCAATGAGCCATTCGAGGAAACCAAGTTTGGTTTTTGAGTATGGTTTAACTGTGAGCAGGCCGACAGGGCAGAGGCTCCGGCGATACACGATGTCCATGGCTTGGACGCCGACTGTCTTATCGTATGAACCTTCAGTCTGGTCCATACATTCCTGGTCGATCCAGATGAAACGTATATTGTGCCGTTGGGCAAAACGAATCACCCTACTAAGCAAGTGGTTGTGAATTTTGTTACCGCGAGGCAAGCCGTTCTTATCCAGAATAACGTACTTCGGATCCGGTTCCGGCGAAGGAAACCAGCGATAGGATAAGGCGATATAGTTCCTGCAGCTAACATTGGAACCCTTTGACGTCAGGTATATCGTTGATTTTTGCTTCCTCCGGCGAATAGAGCACACGTCTAGGAAGCGAAGATCGTGAGCCCAATCGATGGATCTCTTGTGGCGAATCTCGTGACCTTGGATGTCTACAAGCTGATGAAGTAATTCTGAGTAATTGCCGCCGTGGATCTCCCCGAGTGACAGACTGGTGTCGCGTGTTTCCATGTTGTTTTGTTTAGCGAGCTTTTTGAAAGGTTATTATCCACATAGATAATTGAATGATGCTGAGCTTTGCTGTTCGAGTCTTACCTGAGAAATTGGAAGATTCACCTGGAATGGGAAATAGGCTGAAGGGGAGTTCAAGCTGTCAAGCAGATAGATACCATTATAATATTATCAGAGTTGGTGCTGTTTTAAAATACGCGCATGAATCTGTTGAGATGTTGCTTTATCGGGTATCGAATCGGCGTTAGAGCAGGCAGCAACCTGCAGTCATGTGTTGGCAAGCAATTTGAACCCACTTACGGGATAGTAGGTCGGCCAATCCCGCGCTTACGCCAACTCTCCCAGCGTCCTCGCGCTCACCGCCCTTTGAATTTGCATGGGCGGCAATGTAGGCGACGCCGAACCATTACCACAAGATGCGGTAGAGGTCGGAAGAATAAAGCGCTCCGTGCAGAGACAACAGACATGAAGGAATTATGGAACTCGGTTATGCGAGCCTCAAAATGGGAACCAGTCCGCCTGGCTGGTGATGGATTTCTGGTTGTTCTTAAATAATCAGTGGCGTTGGCTACAAACATTTACCCTATAAATGAGGCAAATAAAAAGCTTGAACAAGTCAGGCATCAAGGAATTAATCAGCCAAGGACTGGGCTCATGTTCCATCAACACGTGATGGGATTTGCGCTTGATCGGTCAAATAAAATGATGTATTTAGTGTATTTCTTGTTCTAATCCACCTGGTATTGAACCCAAAAATCGTCTCAAAGTAAGTGACTAAGCTAATAAACTTATCCAATAACAAACAAAGAAGGTGATCGAGCTCCTTTTCCATTGAAAAAAACAATTTGCTTTTTTCTCAAGAAGTAGTTTGACGACCTTGGGGTGGCCGCTATTAGCGGCATTATCTAAGGGAGTCCAACCATGGTTGTTTCGAAATTAGAGGTCTGCTCCTTTCCCGAGGAGTAGCCTGAAGATCTTGAGATGGCCGCATTCAGCGGCAGGGTTTCATGGAGTTCAGGCCTTATCGTGAAGATTCCTTCTCCAAAAAGCAGCCTGGAAAGCGTCGCTGTACTCCTTCCCCTGCGCGTGATGGCTAGCACCCTTACAAGTATCATGTGGAACACCTTCTTATGTCCTTTCCATGAAACAGCTTGGAGAGCGTTGCTGTAGCATCCTCCCCCGCCTCCATCCTTTCCTTTCCTGGCAGCTAAAGCGTCCGCAGCAGTGCATCCAACATTAAGTGATCAGTAGAAGCAATCCATTCGCAATGGATAACGGAGTCGTCTGCATCTGGAGACCTACGTGGATGGTTGACAATCTCCCACTCTCCACCTTGACAGCAGCCCAGGCAACTTTCTCCATATTCTGATAGAACATGAGCCCAATCGCTAGCTGATTAGTGCCTTGATGCCTGATTTGATTAGAGTTCCTGTTTACCTCGGTTATAGTGTAAGTGTCTATAGCCAACACCACTCGTTAGTTAGAAAAACAACCAGAAATCCATCATCAGCTTCGGAGACTGACTCCCATATTGAGTCTCACGTGACCGAGTTCCATTATATTCGTTTAATGAAGGTTGCGCTGAGAAGCCGGTCCTCCGAAGGATCGGGATTTTAGTGCTTGGATCTCCGTTTCAAGGTGCTTGTAGCCCGCATCGGTATTCACATGGGAAGGCAGCAGCGTCCCTGCAGCAAGCGCACTCAAAAACCGCGACACCGTATTGTTAAAGAACGAGGGTTCACCCGTGCGCTGATGCGGCCTTACTGCCGGCAGGCACTGCCAGTGCCTATTCGATCTCAGCCGCCGTATAGCACGAAATATATCTAATCCCGGACTAATGCGTTCAATGTAGGGTAGGTGATGTAAGAGAAAACTACTCTTCTCGCATTCATGATATAAGGAATAGATTGACCTTCCTAGGGCTTCGCTCAGGTGATAACAGCTTGGCGATCACAGGGATCTTAACCACGTTTTGAAACTAAAGAACAAACACAGAAAATTAGGAAATTAGTCTCAACCTTACATGCCCTTGAACAAAACATAGTTTGTCTCCTGCTAAGAGCGCAGGTGTGTCGGTTGACCGTACTGTGTATGTATATGATAGTAGGCATAAGTGTTAGAAAAAAGAAAGGGAAAAGAAAAGCGTGCGCAAGCGGTGTGATTACGCGCATGCACGAGCTAAGCGCCGATGGAGAAATGCTGGATGAGAACATTGAGTTAGTTCCCTAACTGAAGTTGGCATCTCGTTTCGCAGTACGAGCCGCCATTCCTCCGTGTTTCTCATCATCATTTGTGGAGTCGAGTTTTGATGGACGGCTGCAGCGGTGCTCTGAATGCCGCAGGGCAAGGTACTACTCAATTGCATGCCAGCGAGTTGACTAAAGAATTCATAAAAGATTATGTGGGGGAATATAGTAGCTTCTCCGGCTGGGCACTAGGCTATCTCGTTTATGGAGCTTTTGTCAGTTTTGCATTTATCCTCTTTCTTTCCACGGGTTTGGTCTTACACAAGAAATCTATCTATTAAACAGTAAGAATCTAGTAGACTACACACTACTGCTCCCTTGGAACGGACAGACAAATGATCCAATAAATATGTGCTGCTCGAATAAACGATGTGATCGAAAGAGAGGTTATGGTACGGGGGTTGATACTTCTTAATGAAAAAGCAAAAAGTCACGGCAATGATACGCGGCAATGCAAAATAGTTTTCATGAGGTTCAACATTGATGTTTTAGGGAAAGGTACAACTGTCTTTAGCGGTTGTATCTACAAGCGTGTTCCATCGTTTCGGGTGCGTCTAGAAGCTAGCTACGCACTAGTAGCATGAGAGCTTTCCCACCCCCTCGCATAACACCTTCTAATAATTTCAAACCTTCCCCGGTCGGCCCCATCTATTCAGTATATTAGCTTGCCCGATTGTGCAGCAATCTCACTGTGTGGCGGTCTATACAATTATTGCCCGCGGTTAGCACAATTCGTACAACGTACAAAATTTAAACTCTTCAGGTCCAATGTAATTGTTCCTGTACTGGCCTTTTTATTCATCACTCTAACGCCCTCACTACTTTTGTGACTAAAAGAGCAGCCTGGCTTGGCAAGATAGTTCGTGCATACACAAAGGCGAACAAGAAAACATTAGAACAACGTCGGCAGTCAGCAGAGCTGTTCCTATATGCCATTCAAGCCTAAGAAGACATCGGATTGATACACAACATTGATAAATTCAGGTTGCCACGCTCTTGAGCCATCATCAAGCGTCGAATCGCCGTGCTGTCCTGACCACCAGGTCCATCACCGTAGATCTGCTCCTCCAGCATTCGCATCTGCATCGCCATCCTCGAATCGCCATAATGCTCATTGATGCCTTCTTTTTTCCGACTTGAATCGCAGCGAATACCACTCCTCAGGATCATTCGTTCCTAGCGCAATGCACGCGGCGTTCTTCTCGGCCGACCACCATGAGGGTAGTAGACCTTGCCTCGTCTCGGCGACGTGGAGAAAGCGGCGGAATGCCGCTAGGCCAGTGGACTGACCTGCATAGACGGAGCCCTTGGTCTTGATGGCGGAGAACTTGTAGTCATCATCTAGGCGCAGCCGAAAGGTATCGATAAGCAGCTTGTAAACGTCGTCTTCTGCGCGATCGTGCAGCCAGGTCCGCGCCTCTAGCCTATGAAAGGGACGGGTAATGGCGGTGGTGAGGCTTTTCGGGAAAGCAGCAGTAGATGAAGATGAAGGGGTCCCGCTAGATTCAGTAGTGGAGTTGGCAGTTGCATTGACTCCACAAATCCTTTTGTGCGTCTTCTAGTGAGCCTTCTGACAGTCGCGCGAGCAGTAACGCTCAGAAGAACATCTCGCGCAGACTTTAAGGCCTGGCTCGACCTTGCCGCAATTCCCGCACCAATGTACCATCGTTAAGGGTGAATATGAGGGGATCGTTGTATGAAGACTTCAGAGTGCCGTGGTTAGGATCGATCTTGAGTTCATAGGAGGATCTTGAGCGGAGTAAAGACCTTAAAAGCGGTTCACTCATCAACAGCCGCCTGCAGTGTTATCACAAAATATTTGTCGCGCCTGCGTCTGTACAAGGATGTATGATCCAATCACAAATCCGATCGCAAGCGAATTGGTTGATTCGTCACTTCGCTTAAGTAGCGTGTTGTCATCCCATGACTCCAAGCGTGGAAGGGCAACAACAAAGATCACCTCTCATTTCTAAGGCCGCTGTCTCTGACTCTTTATAATTGCTTCAAGCTTAACACAATCCATATACCTAGGCTTACTCGATGGCCATCGTGATTAGTTCATGGCTGTTGCTGCCACCACAACGGCTTGAAGGGGTGACAAGAGTGGGCCAGCTGTAATAAGACAAGATCAACATTGCCAGCTCATCATCCCATTTCCCCGAGACATGTCAAGGTTTATGACTCGAAGTCGTTAAAGAAAAAATGTTTTATTCGGAAGACATCTTCGAGCCTATTCTTGTTCGAGAGTAAAGGGTAGTACCTTGGTGCTTTCCAGCGAGATCAGCTCTTACTCAAGCAAAGCCTCTTCTTTCAACCGCTCTCCGGTACGTTTTACGTGGGGTTGGCACCTTTAGCGCCATTCCTTTCACAGGGAATTATCTTTTAGTCGCAATAAAGCTGACAACTCTGAAAGAGAATGTATCCGGATTTCCTATCAAGTAGCTATAAGCTCTACAAGGAAGATACAAACACCATTGCTTCCTGGCTCAAGACTACGGCAGAGGCCTGCGGGTACTGTGTTGACTCCTCCCTTCCTTCATCGGCCGTGGCAAATCCAGAGCAGAAAACGAGTAACAAGAAGGGGAAGAAAAGAAAGAGTAAACGATCCCGTCAAGAAGCGCAAGCCGGGCAAACAAAGGCAGAGGCCAAGCACGACACATCCAGATCGCCGAACATCATTCAGCGCAAAGACTTCATCCCGCTTGCAGAATTTGTTTCCTCATCTTCTCAATGGCATGGGTCGGTTCCACCTGCCGTCGCTGTTGCCCTTGATCGATGCACTATACTTCGCAAAGCGGTTGGAGAGTTCATCAAAAGTCCGGTTGGAAGCAGAGTCAGGGGTGACAACTCCGACCGAGGACATGCATACTTTATAGACGTGATCGAACAAGTCAAACGAATACTCCAGCCACACTTACCCAAGCTCTCCTCAAGCAACCAATGCACATCTCTAGAACCATTAGCCGACTCTTTGAACGGATTTGTGCTCGAAGAACCTCGGTCAGACACTATCAGCGAATTCGGCGACCTAGACGTCAGCTTCGAGGATGAGAAGATTGAAGATTCAGAAGAGTACTTTGTTGCATTCTACTTCCTTCTATCAGATTTTTCAAAGCTCAGAAAGGCGGTCTCAAGCATGTGGACTGGGTACAAAGGTGGGAAATATGGCTTGCCTGCTGCTTCCGTGGCCACGGATACCGCTATCAGCTTTGCACGGTGCCTGGAGCAAGATATCTTGCGCGTTTGGGACAGTCATGTTGGGATTCCCCGGCTTCTGGAGGCCTACTACGTTTGTTTGTGCTCAATGCAAAACGAGAGCGTGGGCCATCGCGAGCGACCTGAGGACGACATGAATTTCAGGACTTATGATGCAGCTGAGTCAGTCATGTGGCCAACTTATCGGATTCTGGAGTCCTTCGTCGATCTTCTCAAGCCAGGCATGATACCGATCTACGAAACAGGAAGCGATTCCAAATACACATCCTTCTCGAGAACCAGAAATGCCAGCCCGAGGGAGAAATACCTCAACGGTAAAGCATTCCTGTTGCGAATACTTCCCGAGTTCGTGATTCTTTGTGAAGGAACGGATGAAGACGGCGCTCCAGCCGAGGACGAGCTGATTCGAGGCCTGCGAGCCGCATTCAAAACCCGCCAAATACCATTGTGGACCGTTCTCGCAGTTCAAGTTCTGCTCGATATTCATGAAGTACTGGAGGAAGATGTAGCCCGAGGCATCAACTACCTGCATGACATTTCGGCTCAAGTGTATGGCTCAATTGAGGAACACTTTGAGTTTCACAACACTCTCACTATCGAAAACTGGCCAAAGATCAACGATCGAAACCTCAGGGATATCCAATATCGGATTCAAGATTGGGTCTGGACCGATCCTATGCAAGAAGCTTGCCGGCGGCTTGGACGCCCGATACCTGAAAAGCACTATTTAATGAAGAACCACCCGGTTTTCTGTGGGTTGTTCGCCCATAGCCTACAGGTTCTCTTCCAGGAGGCTGGAATCATGGTGGCGAATGCATGGGGCTCGATTCTCTATACTTGCCATCTGTACAACGCTGTTTCTCAGGTCGCTTTTCTCCAAAAGCCCTGGAAGGACATGGAAATTCTGTTGAACATCCAGAATCCTTCTGACCTTTTCGACGGAGAAAGGCCAGAAACAGTGGAAGCCATGCTAGAGAAATACCTTCTCAGTATGGGAGCATCAAAGTCGTCTATCCAGAGCTGCCGCAGTACCGGTTTGCGGCTGTCAGGTGATGGGCCAAGAAAGCTTGAAGAACAGGCAGCCGTGTCACGAAAGTTCAAGCAGCGCTATTGTCATGCATCTAAACATTTTGGCTTCGACATTCAGGATCTAAAGGTGATTCTGGCGGACGCGAACGTGTGGGAAGAAAGTCATTCAGCATCCCCGAGTGGCCTTGTCCAGACCGAAATGCGAACTCTGGAGCTCACAAGGTCATCTGAAAACAAAAGCCGCAAGCAAAAGGACTCTCTTCGTCAGCTTACCACAGTCGACCTTCTTGGTGAACTGTGCAATGCTCTGCAGGGAGAAATTGTTGAACTGGGCTTTGACTACATGAGGTTTCATCGATTTTGTTGGGGATTACTGCGGCTGATCAAAGAGGGATGCGATGACCAGCTTCGAGAAATCTACGGACCCAACTACCTTGAGAAGGAAAACCAACTACCTTTTGTGGTTGGTTACATCTTTATGGCTGCCGTCAACGCTGAAAAGTCCATGACTAGAGTCCTGAAGGTCAAACGAAGGGACATTGTGACTTACGCCCCGCTCCAGAAAGCAGCCGCTTATCTTGACCAAGTTGTTATCCATGGCGCCGGATATATCGTCGCAAATGATCTAAAATCGATGTATGGCATCATGGTTGCGTCATGATAGCTGCTATCTGAATGATTCTTGTTACGGTGCAGCACATACGCACTGGGAAATGATGGAATGGGAGCACAGCCACTGGCTGATCACCATATTATCTGATTCATAATCTTTTTGTTTGCCTCGGCTATACTTTCAAGGTTACTATTGTCAGCGCCACTCGTTAGTTAGAAGAACAACCAGAAATGCATCAATAGACTCGGGAATTACTTCCATTTTGAGGCTCTCGTGACTATCAGCCATCAGTTTCCGATGACCTTGCCTAGTATCTGGTCAATCTTGAAGCATCCTTGCGCAGATGCAAGGACGTTTCGCCATCGGTGCATGCTGCCTTGTACTACTGTGTTACCAGCTGCATCAAGATCTCTTTTACCATTGAGTTCCTGCCACATCGCCCGTGCATGGCATCGCTTCCCTAGTGTTGTGCAATGTAATATTAAGTGCAAAAGGTCTCGGGAAGTGAGGGGTTGGCGATGGTTCTTTCGTCCAATATTTTCCCCCTGTTGGCGACCCACATCTGCCTTAGATCACACGCCCCTGCAGATTCCAAAAACATCGCTGAAACCGCATCAGAGGCCGTCCACTCATGATAAATTGTGGGATACACCAAGGAGCACAGTCATCCCTACTCCTCACTACTGATTGGATTGTGAAACTGTAAATTTACCAAATATCATAACTAGCTTTTGCTTGCGCTGTTTGCTCATGTAACAGCTCAATTGAGCGTATATTATTAATGGGATGTACTCGGCAAACTAGTCATAGCCTCAAAGACTAGGTGCATCTTTCGAGTGCCTGGATACTAGGTCGCACGACCCAGTGCTACAACAGTGAGGATTTGTACAGGGTAACGATCCATCAGTCAGTTTATGGACACAGCTTGCGACAGATCTAGACTTATCGCCATTCACGCCTTATTATTTCTCTGTCTTACTGCTAAAGCTCTTCAATTAAGTGCTATAGCTACTATTTCAATCTCTGTCAAGCATCGCCTATGGACTAAATCAATGGCTTGCCGGCTATCAGAGAGGATCCTTTGGGTGACCTCTGCTTTTCAACTCGTACACAATTTCGTCCCCCATGCACTGACCAAATTCTCCCTTAAGCCCACGCAAGCTTTCATGAACCTTCGGGTTACTATTCGACCACCCGGGGCTCCTGAAGCCAGTAACTATCGGCGAATCACCACTACTGCACTTAGATCGCATCAAAAACGCATAAAGAACCGGTCCGCAAGGCAAGTCCCGATCTACAGTCAACACGTGCCTTTTATGTCCTCAATTCGTTTTCGAAATACTCTCCGGCTCTACAGCTCCGCCTCTGGTGATGGAACGAATGCTTTACGGCGAGCTGATGTCTCAAAGAAACACAGTCCGTTGGACACCGGCCTGCAAGCAGCCTTCAAAGATGTCTTCGGTGAGAGCAAAGTCCGCAAGGCTGGAAAGCTGCCATTCCAGGTTTCTTGGGCCTCTATTTCTCGCCACCGGTCGAAGATGACCCAGCATCGGTACTGTTCAACCGAAACGGGTCAGCACACTCCCGGGTACTTTGATGGCACGTATCCAACTATAGATACTCAAGAGGCGGGCGTCACCCCTACGAGCTCGAGGGTTATAAATGATCAAGAGGCTGTTCCGGAGACTGTCAAGGATGCAAAGCATGCCGTCCAAGATGATGAGAAGCCTGTGGATGACACCGAGAAAGGCACTCCGGAGGACTTTGAAGAGTTCGAAGCAACTATTGAGGTGTTTCCGAGTCGAACAATCCACAGCAAGGTCGAAAATAGGGTCCTCAAAGCCACGACTAAGAAAGTCAACTCTTTCGAAATTCATCTCAACAGTTCTGAGCACACACATACACTACAAAGGTCACAACACATATGCCCTACCATTCAGGTCAACTCCTAAACTGCACAGTAGCCACTGGAAACTGTAAGAGCACGGAGACATTAGCGAGTGAGAGAGCTACAGAAGATCACGATCGGATTTCGTTCACGGACGTCAACCATACTGGTATTCAAGCGGAGCCAGCATTGGAAAGCGCTATGGAAGCTCAAGACGGAAAGCTACCTCTTTCTCCATGTGTAACTTCATCTGCTTCACACTCTGACCTATCTCAAACAAGCGGTATGCCTTTCCGCCAAAAGCGAGTGGGGCCTGGTACTAAAGCCTTCCTCACCGAGGTTTTAACCCCCCGGGGCATCCTCATTGACACCAACAAGGATGAGTTGGAACCAGCTATTGAACATTTCAAGAGAAGCGAACGGCCAGGGGCGAAAGCACGCAAGCACTACACACGGCACGAAGGATTGCGCTCCTCTACAGTCTGGATCGACCCCAACCCAGTCAACATCGAAGCGATTCGCAGCAACTATAGTGAGATGGATCAGCTTGGGATGAACGTACTCTGTGAAAGCGAGTGGACTGACGACGCTGTCAGACTCCTACTCATGAGTGAGGGTCGTGAGAAGTTACGACCCAACACAGGCAATCTCCCACAGTGGCTACCGGTGAGAATGCGGGAAGAATGCTTTCGACAGCGATGCGACGATAACTGGGAGATACCGCCCATCATCCACAAGAATATCCCTGTGCGAGCTGCTTTCGATTTCAATGTCCAGCCCGACTGTTCGTACTGGCTATGGACCGGTGGCTTTCCTGTGAAAATTCAGAGCACATTGCAGCAGTATGCATCAGTACGGTTTGATCGCGCCTTGTGTCCGTACCTTACGATCGAGCTCAAGAAGGATACGAAGTCCAATACCACAGGCCGACAACAGATTGCTGCTTCCGGCGCTATGGCTCTGTATAATCGCTGGAAGCTTAGAGAGCGCTATCTACGAGAAACTCGAGCTTCCCTCAAAGTACATCAATTTTCAGATGTACGGCACTACAGCTTGCTGCTTACGGGCGCGCAATATGAGGTTTGGTGCTTGCGACCGGAGGACGGTACCACGCTTGACTGGAATGGATGCAGTATGCGAAAGGTCTACACGGGAAATCTTGTTACAGAGGCAGGAATCAGGGGCTACATCAATTGGATCAACGAGATCCATTACTGGGGGAACATCACACACGGATCTAGCTGTGTTCGTGATATAGAAGGCTGCGTAAAGGTTTCGCGCAAACGTGGCTGAGCTACGGATCAAATGGGAACTATTAGTCTCCTTCGGGAAGCCATAGATTTTGTGGTTCTGAAAACGTCCCATATAAGGCACAGTTGTTTGGGATGCCGTAGACCTAGTCTACAAATAAATAGGTATGGCAACAACGTCCAACAATATGGCGCAATTACAAGGCATTCTTCTTGCTAAACGACTATGTTCATCATCGCATTGTTTATCCCCACACCCCCTCCCCACACCACCACCTTCGCTGACTGAGCTTCATCTTTCTTGCCACCACGTACAGCATGCTGGATTCGTTTCATATAAGCAAGTACCTTGACACAATGCAAACGGCAACAGTGTCCATCTCATTCCACCCACATTGTCTATCATATTCCAAAGACTATAAGGAGAGACAAGGAGCGCTCGTTTTGTTTGTCTGAAAGCAGAACGAAGAGCACGGTGAAGGGTTGAGACACGACGGGTACGGGGGTGCGCCCTGAATCGTAAATCATGGTATGGCCCGGGTGCTTGGGGAAGGGAAAGCTGCCCAGGGTGGATGGCAGGCTGATGAGCCGGTTCGAACACTGGCGGCTATGGAGTGTTACAAAGCGGCGCGGCTTACAAGGTATGGAAACCTCGCCACACTGGCTGGTTGCACTCATTCACGCAGCACTCAGGAGGCCCCGCCCGAGGTAGTGGACTGGGGTCTGCAGGTATGATTGTTATTAACATGCTCGGCAGCGGAAAGCAGTGAGAAAGTGTGGCTCAATGTGCGCTGTTGACTATTGCGGCGTCGCCGACAATATTGAGAGGTAGTACGAGACCGCGCATCGTCTTCGATAACGTCCGCTCAGACCAGCTATGTTTCATCTTTATTGGAATAGAATCCAGGAAGCTTTTGGCCTGCATTTTGATAGCTGCGGTCGAGCGCATCTATCATGCTGTGCTATGCGGGGGTCAGTGATGGGACTCGGGCGTGTAGTACATAGGAAGGTATGGCTCGACCTGTGCGAGGTCTTCCCAGTAGTGGCGATGATGCACATAATATGAGATAACGTCGAGCGGGAGCTTCCACACCAGCCAGTAAACAACGCTTTGCCAATTAACTGTACCGCTACACTGCTGCAAAACCCCTGGCTAGCCGTATGTGTCTCAACCCAGACAGCGAAGTCGTTGACTTCCCAGAGGTACAGAGATTCTCGTTTGCTATTGGCGTGCATCACAGATATCCAGCATGTGCACATCCATTTCTATGTCGCAATGCAGCCGCAGTGGATGGAGCGCCTGCAAAAATTGAGCACCGCTTGACTGCACTCGACTTTGGTGTAAGCATCGCACAGCAGCATCGTTCCCACGAAATCTTCATCTTTCAAAGAAAACATGGCCCAGCCAAAGCTTGGTTTGATGCATCATTTGATCTTCCACCAGACAGCTGGAGCGACTGTGCCTCGCTTCGTTCCAATTATCCTTTTTCCCGCACACAAAGGCTTACCCCGCGAGTAGGTCACTGTGCCACCAACACGTGTGGTCGCACACTTCCGAGCCCTAAAAGAAGAAGCCTTTGATCAGCAACACTAACGCATGCATCCCATCACGGGCCCTGAATGCGAGCCGTCCGACCTGCAGCACCCTCGCTCTAGCGCCCTCATGCATTAAGGGATGCCTTCGCATAGGCACTACCAAATGGAACGGTGAGGGGAGCATTGATGACGACTATGATTCAAACCACGACCCACAGTCCAGTTAGTAGCTCAAAGATCACGATAGAGCCATACCTTTACATTTGCCGAAGCTGTTAAAATACATAACAGCTCGCGATTTTATATAGCTAATATTATATCGGCTGGCCCTGGAATCTATCTGTTTGAAGAGCTCGTATTGAGAGAGTGTTTACGCATAAGCCGCTGTGAGTGTCGTGGGTTCTGGGCAAATGATGATTTGACGGACAATGACCTGCATTAGTTTTGTTTCAGATACGCGAAGTCTGTATGCAAGAATGAATTGGTTTGGAACCGGTAACTATCGAGTATCATTGATACGTAACACAGCCGAACAACTCAATTGCGAGCAAGGGCCACGTGATCTAGTGGTGTATATCTTGTTTCGGCTTGGCTTGGATTGAATAAAAGACACATCATCAACGAGACATTTGTAGTGTTGCGCCGGGCAGTTACGACAACACATAACGTCAACAAGATGTTCTTCGACTTGCTCAAGATTCGACACTTGCGACCAATGAAGTGGCCTATCGCTTGCAACAGGCTTGCACACAGCACAACACAGCCAGCGTTGCTTCACTCAAACAAACAGTGCAACGAGAATGCTTCACACCACCAGCACAGTGTCTCCCTTGGCTTACATAGGCCCGTCGAACACAGGTATTCAATCTCATTACGTACTCAGCGTAGGTGTCATAACTAACGCAGACTACTTCCAGATGGTTGCAGCGAGCCAACACTGCAAATCGCTTGCTCTGTACCTTCTCTGGTAAGTCATACGAGAATATGAAAATTCTCCCTGTCAAGCTTCCCGAGCATTCTAGAGGCTAACTGTCGAGGTTCCCAAGATGATCGATCCGCGGCTTGCAAAGGCAGAATCGCCTACCCCTGTCTTCACCGGAGGTCCTTCTCTAACAAACGTCGCCTACTTGAAGACACCCAGCGTTCGCATACATCGACTCACGCCTGCCCTTACTGCCAGGGGTCCTCTTTCGAAAGCGCTTCTGCATTGGAAGATCACATCCGTGCAAAGCATGCGAAGAAGACGACGAATGAGCAAGCCCAGCAGAAAGCTACGCCACTCGACATCTTCTTTCAAATATACGAGAAAGAGAATGGCTTCAAGTACAACCGAGCGAGTAACCCGTCAGCCGCGTTTCGTGCTTTGCGCAGGCACATGCGGTGGAGTGACGATGACTCCAATTATGAGTATGCGAAGTTGAGATACCGCGCGGCGCTGAACGATGAGCTGAAAGTCTGGTTCGGCAGTGAAGATGACCTTGGCAGCTGGCATGCTCTATGCAGGGCTGTGGGGATTGCGCCGCTGCCGCGCGACGGTGGCGGGTGTCAGACGGCGCTGCGTGGGAAGCAAGTCAATCTCATGGATTTGGTTGAATGGGCTAGAGCTGGCAAGAGCGAAGAGGAGACTGTGCGAGTGTTTCGGAATGTAAGCGAGTTGAGGACATACACAAGAAGCACGAAGAGGTTTTTTCCACTGGTAGATGTGGAGAGTTCAGGGGCTGACGGCGATGGAAACGTGGTAATCAGGCACCTGTTGAGAAAAATCCCTAGATAGCGAGAGGCAAGAGAGCATGCCGGACGTTATTACCCTACATAGAGTTGTATAAATTCTAGTATCAAAGCTCGTCGAGGTCACTTTGAACCACTGACATAACATGCTCAACACTAAGTCCAAACAGCGGCAGTGACGTCAGAACTTATCAAAGGGATGGCGCGACAAGTCACTTGCCCACAATCGGTGCTTGAAGGCTGCTCAGTGACGTGGCCACTGCCGGGCGGAGGTGAGAATGTCAGACAGGAAAGCGAGCGTGAAGACCAATGCATCATTCGTCTCTCCTTATACAAGAGAGAAGTTTGACCAAATGAACCCAGCAGTGAGTGGACGCTGGAAACCTTCATATCTCAGGAATCGTGAGAAGAACCAAGTGAACGTGGACCTTGTACTTATCGAGTGCCGAGTGCTGAGGGACGACGCTTCCGGCAGGCAGCGGAATTCTGCTGTGTTGTCGGACTTTGGCCAGTTGGTCTTGTTGCCCAGCAGTTTGTGCGAAATAGTTCGGGGGCCGTAACATAACTTAACGGGCCCGTAGATAAATGTCTGATCCAGTTGAAGTAGCTGGGGAAGGCCTCCTAAGGTTCTAGGAAGTTTGTCGGGATGATTCAGGTGCGGCTCTTGCACCTTCAGTACGGTGGTGAAAAAATGCGAGGAAGCTTAGCACTAATGACATATATAGCTACTAGAACGGTTTGCGAAACATTGCAACTGATATTATGGGCTGCTAAAGTGTTCATCTCAACATAAATATCTGCATGATCATGAGTAGGAGCACTCGGCCAGACGTGGACTCTAGCTGCTTCTGGTAGTGGTAGCAAGGCAAATTGACCTTATATTTTTACACAGCTGAGAAGAACAAAAGATCATCCAAATTCGACCGGTGCGAATGAGGTTCGAGAGATCGATCCTGGATCAGTAGCTGGTGCAGGATTAAAGATCCTACGCTGTAGTTTCCTCTCCTTGGACACGGCAACATTGACCGCAAGCTTCAAATGCTTAGCTGTTTTGGAATTCTTAAACGCCTAAGGCCTATGCTTTGTTGTAAAAGAAACCTCCTTTCCATTGCCTCTGCTTTCATTGGCTACCATTTACACCGTATGTGGGCGGTTGGAGGAAAATCAAATTCTACTGCTGAATAAGCAGACTCCGCTTACCTCGGCTATTTGTTTGAGCGTAGCGAACTTTGTTCGCTATTCACGTGATGCACCTAGCTCCTACGCCACAGGAGGAGCGGGCACTGAAAACCAATCAACCCAGGCCCTGCGCTTCCGAGGGAACTACTTCATGATAAATTGATCGGACGCCAAGTGTTACCATCAATTGGATTGCTGAACACCAATTCGATAATGTTCTAGCTTAAGATACAATAATGTAGTACTAAAGGAGCATCTTAAATATCCTATAGCCAAAATGTCACTAGGAACGACGGGTTGGGGCAAAAAAATTTCGATTGAATTAGGCTCAAGCCATTAATGGTTAATGTTTTTTTTTTTATTTTCGAATTAAATTGTTATGTGCCTGCGCGTCTACGATCGACTTTATGCATCACTTGGAGAGGGTGAAAAAAAAGTGACTACTGAAATCTGAGTGCTTCACGCAATTTGATGTCCGTATGACCATGCACAACTAGCTAATCTGTATTCCGTCGTGAGGAATGAGGATAAATCCCATCCTGCACTCGACTCTCTCAAAGGACTTCTACTATCTTTTTCCAATGTCTGTCTCTCAAGTCATCTTATTCTTACATCTTAGACCCGCGTGCTCCGAGTTCTTCCCTCTGCCAACGCATCCTGCACATTAGCATTCCTCCAACCTACAAATGCAGCGTCTCCAACTCCTCCTCCAAGTCTTCCGCCCTCCTCACCCCAGCCGCAGGCGCATGATCCATGCCACCAGCCGGTGCCCCGCACTGTGGACAAGCCGTCTGCTGCATCGGCATGCCACACTCGCCGACTGTGAATGGATGCCCGTTCTCGCAGTAATACCAATGTCCCGTCCCACGAAACTCCGTCGCCATGGCTGCCAGTACCGCACGTCGCTCCTCGGACGTAACAACACTAAAGAATGTTTCGGCACGCAGCATCCGCTCCACCGTGTCCACTTCGTCAGACAACCCGGCCGTGCTGCCCGGGTGTACAGCGCAGAGGGCGCGAGCGGTAGTGATGTGGATGAGGGCTTCTTCGCGTAGTTCATCCTGAGTGTTCGGCGAGGCGGCGAACGGTCGCTCGATGGCGTTGAGCTGCGCGTAGGCGATGAGGGCTTCGACCTGCTGCGCGGGGCTGTTGGTGGCGCCAGCGATGGCGAGCAGCTCGAGGCAGCGGGTACGACTAGCGGACAGATTGACAAGAGCTTTGGCGTGGAGATGTACCGGTAGCTTGTCACGCCAAATGCTGACGATGTCGGCAATGAGGACAAGATCGCAACGGAGGAGAAGGGCAGAGGCGAGGAGGTGCGCTCGGGTTTGGAGAACTTCCTGATCGAAGTCGAAGGAGCCTGTAATCTCGCGCCTGCGCCGAGCGTCTTGGCAGAAATCATGCACGCGCTTGAATGGCTGCTCTTCTTTCTTGACCTTCTTGACGTGCGCGTGTATACTCTTGCGGAGCTGGAAGACTTGAGCGTAGCGGCTTTGGATCATCAATGCCCCCGCTGTTTCCTGCAACCGTTTGAACTGTGCCGTTGGGCTTCCAGATAATTGGAGTTCGACCGATGCTGTGGTGCCGATCGCCACTGTCTCGCTGGTGGCAGAGAGCTGGTCTTGTGCGGCTTGGAATTGTGATTGCAGTCCGCAGTAAATTTTATTGGACCACACGATGAATTTCTTGGTCGACTCGTCCAAGAGCGCACGACGGACAATGCGGCCGTACCTCGAGATGCTTCTGAATTGGCCACGGCACGTTGGGCAGACCTTGAGTTCATCATTAGAGAATGGTGGCGCTGGCTTGAGGCCAACTACTCTCCCGTCAGTTGTGGTGTCGTAATGCTTGGCCATGTCCATATGGCCATCCATGTTGGCCATGGTCATGATATGGCCACACGGAGGGAAGAGGCATGGATCATCGTCAAGGTCTACTTCCCGGTATGTGAGCATCATAATATAGTCGACCTGCATGTCTTTAATGTTGTTTGTAGCGCATACTTGGCAGAATTTTGCGTGTGGACATGTTTCTCCACACACCGAAGGGCCTGTAGAGATGTTAAGAATGGTTGGGTGGCATCATGGAGGTGTGTCATTGGGGGCAAGCGGCAGCAGGAAATATTGGATGGAGAGCAGCAGTGTACACAAAGAGATGTAGAGATGCTCAGAAAGGAGAGTACTCACACTGGTGTCCACAAGGCAGCGACTTCTCGCACCTTACTGAGCAGGGCAACCAGTCGCACGGTGCAGCGCAGGGAAGGCTACATTGACTGTGAGGGCAATTGGAAGCACAATGCTGTTCGGCACATGGAGCGCATGGCTCATGGCACTTCTTGCTGCATTTTGAGTGGCTGCAAAAGACCTCGCACGGAGCTTCGCAAAGAGGGCATGGCTTATCACCATGACACTTCGAACCACAGCTGTGACGGCAGGTGCTGTAGTCGCGGCCGCAGACTTGTTGGCAGATGCCGTGGTTTTCCTGGACGATTACGCCTTCCTCCCTAGTCTTGCAAGCGTTGCATCTACTTCTACAAGTGTGTCCGCATGCAAGGTTCTCGCTGCACCGAGCGGAGCATTTGTAGCTGTCTCCTCTGTAGTCGATGTGGCAGGGGAGTTCCACCTTGTGACCACAGCCAGGGATTGTTCGCAGAACCTTGACCATGCACGTCACCGTAGAGAGGTCTTGAGCCTGCCAGCAGGGTAGGTCTGTCGCAAAGTGTCCGCAGGTGAGCACCCTTGTTGAGTCAAACACATTGACTGTACACCTCTCCGGGCAACGGACGCCGCAGGTACGAGGGCAGGAATGATCACAGCCCTTGAAAGGTCTGGGACAAGGCTCCAAGCAAACTACGGTATCGTGGAGCAGCTGGGAATGACACTTATTAATGCAGGAGTGCCCGCAGCGCAATCTCTGGTCGCATTTCAAGTTGCATCCTCCCTCCGGGGAGAATTGGGCGAAGTCGTCTGGCCTACTGGCTGTGATTGGTTTGTCCGGATGCCGAGGACACTCGAGCTCAAAGGCGGTACCGAGGCTGCCGTCCGTGCGGAGGATGTCCAGTACATCTGCCCACATCTGTACGCTACCTGCAGTCTCTGCATTGCCGATGATGAACATGCCGTGTTGTGCACGAGAGAGGAGGACGTTGATCCGGTTGGAGGTCTTGAGGAAGCCGCATTTGTTCTTCTTGTTGGACCGGACCAAGGAAACGACGACAACCTTTGCCTCCTCGCCCTGAAAGTTGTCGATGGTGGCTACCTTCAGGGCTTTCAGCGCCGATGATTTGCTTACTTGCGGAGTTTCGTCTGCAGCAATGTTTGCTTTTTCGAGGTCCTCGAGATCTCGGTCATTGAGGACCAGCTCCCACATCTGTCCGAGCCGTGTCCGAAGTTTGTGGAGCTGGCCAAGGTATGGAGTAAGCACAGCAATATCATTCGCGTGGTAGACTCCTTGCTTAATAAGATGGGACACAACTCCAAGAGTCATTTCAATCTCGAAGTCGTTGGTGTGGCTGGTCGATATAACACCCGGAGACTCATCTGAGCCGGCTTCGAGCTCGCGGTGGTCAAACCAGAATACCCGGTGCTTCATTCCGAAAACCATGGGATACTCCATAGTGGATGGCGCATCCCTGAGATTGGGGTAAATTGTGTCACGGACGAGTTGCGAAATGTCCGGGTGCATTCTGCGCTGAGTCTCAAGGGTGGTGTAGGGAAGCTGGATCGCGGCGTCGTGATTCGGTCGCACCAGCCTCTCGAATAGTGATGTGTCCAAGGAATACTGCTCGCCGCGAGGATGTTCTCGCCCTAGATCGTAGCGTTGGATCTGCGGGCGCAGCTGCTCGTGGTCGCCGATGAGGATGGCGTGCTCAACAGAAGGAAGCATTGCGGTAAGTGTGTGCGATTCCAGGACCTCGCCAGCCTCTTCGCAGAGCATTACTTTTGCACGGATGCGACGGAGAAGATCAAGGTTGCGGGCAAGCCCGCTCGTGGTGATGCCGATGATGTGGGCCTGCTGCAAGCACCGGAGATCCATCTCCATACGATTGCGCTGGTACTTCTTTCTCCGATCATTATACTCGCAAATAGCATGCATTAGGTCACGCTGGGCACTTGCGCGAAGATGAAGTATCCAGTGGCGGTGCAATTTCTGCCTCTCCTTGTGAGACATTGCCATCAAGCCCGTCGATTCGAGCGTGGAGATTGAGCGTTCCTGTTGCCCGGGCACAAGCCGATGTCCTCCCCGGAGCCATTCCAGTAGAGCTTGCCTCGGCATTCTGCCTTCCAGTTCATATCCCTCTTCATCCACGAAGCCAGTCCCAAACAATTCGTCATGCTGGCAGGGCTGGTACTTCTGGAGATACTGCTTGATAGATTGCCATGAGTCCGCATTGCTGAGCGTATAGAGGAGATTGTCGATTTCCTTCTCATCTGCCCCCAGCTGTGTGCGAAGCTCCCAAGAAACATGCTTTTCGGCTTTGGTTCCCTCCATCTTCTTTGCGACTTCACGAAGCATAAGCGGTTGCAACACTTCCGACTTGCACCTGGAACCAACGCGGATGATTTGGGGTACTCCAGCATCCACCAGGTGCTCAAGAAGCTGGTCAAGGGCATGGTTGGTGTAGCAGACACAGATTATGGGACCAAGATTCGCAGCTTTGCGATTATCCAAAAGGACTTTGATCAAAGCGATGCCGGTGAAGCTTTTGCCGGTGCCCGGTGGTCCTTGGATGAGAGCAAAACTGCGCGTAAGGGAGTCCACGACAGCATGGGCCTGTGCATCATCCAACGACGAGTTTCGAATCAGATCTTTGACACCAAAGTGGCCTGTAGACGGAAGCAGAAGTTCCATACCCCCCCGTGTAATCTTGCGGAGGTCAAAGCGATAGCCAGGATTCCTGGCATAAGTTGGTGGAGGAACGTCAACGACACCCACTTCAGCTTGACCTGGGGCAAGGAATTCTGGAAAAGGGATATCGCCGCTTGTGGACATCTGTTGCAGTGCCTTCAGGGTCGGCTGAAAGGCTGGAAGCAGCACCCCTGGGAATTCGACAAGCGAAATTTGGCCAGTGTCCCAGCAGCGCTGGAGAAGATCATCAAGGTGCTGGTCGCTCTGCTCCACAAGACTGACAGTCAGGAAGGCCATGTTGCTGTTGCCATGCAGGCTTCGTTCTTCTTCCTCGTCATCCACACTGCTCTCAACTCCATCGGATGCGGTCTTTGATTTTGTCTGGTCGTTGACCACAGAGCAGAATAGAAGAAGCCCGGAGCTGTCCAGCAAGCAAACGAGGGCGTCTCCCTGCAGGCGGCGAGATTTGGACCACCACTCCGACCTCTGGTTTTTAGTCATTGTCCGGACAGGCTGCGGCTGAGGAAACGAGACTCGGCACCGGAAACCATCTCTACGATCGACCGAGAAGTCATCAATGCTGACTCCACTGTACGTGTAGGTTCGAAGACCCTGCCGAATGTCGCGACGGCCGCTGAAAGCACCGTCTGGATCCTGCATGCGGGCAACCTCAGCGTGAATGACATCCCGGAGCTGGCCGACAGTGTCTTCTCGGAGGAGGCGGAAATGGCGGTCAAGGAGGCCTTGAATGCCTTGTTTGTGCCAGGTGGCAGGGTCGCTCACAGGGAGATACTCTGGTCTCAAAGACTGAACCTCTTGCCATGTGGGCAGCACCCGGATTTTGGTGATATCTTCGTCGTCATTATCGTGACGGGGGCCATTCAATGACAAACCCCCGGGATAGTCAATTGGTATGCTAAAAAAGGCTTGGGTGACCGGTTGCTTTGCCTTGTCGGCCAGATCGGGCATGGCTTGTCCAATTCCAAGACGCTGCTGGATCTTGGCGAGAGAAGCCCATGCATTCTCGCATCCTGCCTTCCTGTGGTCCGATGCATGACGTTCCAGTAAGAGAGAAAAAATACCGACAAGCTTCGAGATATCTGGATGTATCTGAGCTCCGCTGTTGACGTCGACTACTTTTGAAAGGGCTAAGAGCACAAGCTGAAAGATTTCCGCAACCGAGGGCGATGCCGGCGGTAGGTCTCCTTTGGAAGCATCGGACAATACTTGGGCAATGAAGGAAAAGAGCTGTACAGCTCTGTGGCCATTGAAGCCGTAGAGGAAGGTAAGTAAGTCACCAAGTGGCTGCTCGAGTAGGATTGAAGAGAGTACGTCAGGGTGGGTGAGGATGCGAAAGAACGGAACGTGCTGGCTGAGGAACCTGCGAAGCTTCATGCTGTCCGTGAGCGATACTGTATCTTGCTCAGTCAACTCACGAACACGGGATAAGCCACCGGTGGATGCCATGCGCATGATTACGTCCTGCCGTATTCCCGGGTCCGAAACAACAAGCTCAGCACCTTTCTGGAAAAATTTGGATAGCTGAGGGCCAAGGGCGTCTGGATGGTGGCCATCTTTGGGGATCATGAATCTCCAGTTGCGGAACTCGGCTTCGGTGGTGGATATGCTGCGATTCTCATCTGTAGTAGGGCAGCGACCCCCTTCGCTTGAAGCTGATGTCTGAACACCAACGTGAGAAAACCTGCACGAGGCACCGAAACGGCAACCTCCAGGCTGATTTTCGAATCTGCAGGGCTTCGCAGCAACCATTGTGAGAAATTAAAGTGTGAATTTATAGGTAGCGAAGGAAGGATGTCATAGAGGTTGACTATCGCATGAAAAAAAAAAAGAGGTTGAAGGGCCGGATTATTATTATCTACTTGGTGAGACAAGCAAGGGCTACTTACTATTACCGGGCCATGGATTGGCGTCACGTCACCCGCCACTTCAATTAGGGCAGGCAAAATCTGTCTGGTACAGCGTCGGATCAAGAAGTCTTACAAAGTTCTTGACCGATCAGTGGAAGCAGACGATAGAGGACCGTAAACACTAGGTCGATTCACATAACGACTCTGAGGTGAGTGTTACTTATCCGTACCAACTGCTGACAGCACGTTATTGATATTCTGTAGACTATGGATACTCGAGATCTAGAGAACCGGTGTCGTAGGTGTGCAAACATCTCAAGGGCCAGGCTCCATGCCAGGGTCGGGACTGGTAGCAAGGGACTAAGTAATCAGCTGCAGGCTGCTGAAGGACAGAAAGTTAGCCAATGAGGGCCGCACTAGTAAGATGCAGGTAGCGGGTCGTCAAGGTGGCGAAAAGGGTTGCATTGGCTGGTCGGAGCATTCTGTAGACTGTGAGCCCACACCTCGCCCCTTACGGAGCGACATATATTTCAAGCTATGCTAGGACCAGTATTTAAACTTTATTGGAACGCGCTGCTACTCACCAGCAAAGGAAAAGGCGATCCTTGCATAACGGTGTATTTGCTGCATGGATGTGCTGGAGCACAAGAACCTACTGTCCAGGCACTTGAATGTAGCGCCGCTTTGATAAGTCAAGTGATTTTAGAAGCTCGTGCATCTTCGCTGGGATCAGCCAGCTCTGCTCCCCCATACCTAACATTTCTCGTAGTTGTGTCCCAACTATCACAGCGGCACTTGTGCATGCTTTGTCTTGGTATGCAACGCATACTTTGACACGATGTGGCCTCTATCGCCTATCCAGAACGTTTGAGACAGAAGCGAGGATAGTGAGGCCTGCCTATGTCGACTAGCGACACTCAATGAAAATGCGCTATGCCGAATGCTACTAAGCGTCGACCACCTGAGCGACAAATTCCTCGTTTGGGTGGTCGACGCGAAGCTCGTCTAAGCAAGAATGTACTATAGTCTGGTCATGGACAAGGGCGAATCACGAAAGAAAGACTCGAGCTAATTACAAAAATCAATGGTAGCCAAATGAAATGTAATAAAATGCGGCTGACGAAGAATGGCTTACTGTCTGATAGAAGAAGCCAAATTATAACGTTGTTAATCATCAACTCATCAGGCATTCTTTTCTACCCTCAACCCATATGTGTCTCGGGCAATTATCTCGGACCCTTAATTATTGCAGCATCAACACTATAAATAGCTAAACGCTTATAGATACTACCGAATACATATCTTCTAAGCGGAGAATCTGTACAAAATAGAGTTTGGCCTAGATAAAAGAATTTACTTAGTCACTACAAGATGTTTTACGTCGCAATTTACACTTACTTGAAATGTAAGTACGTAGAGCACATTCGCGGCACGATGTTACGAGAGTCCTCATAATAAATTGCGATATCTTCCTAAAATATCATACATAGCGTCGCACTGCAACCTGGATCTAATTCATCTAGAAAGTTGACATAGAGAGATTATTTTGATTAGAGGTGTATATCTCCGGTAAGTTTAGCAATATCGAGCTGTGACACGGCTCTTAAATAGCGGCCGGCGGTAAAGACAAGCCAGTAATGAATAATGATGACAGTAGTGGAGATGGCGGTAGCAGAGAGCTTACTTAGGGTAGACATGTTGCGAAGAACGGCGCTGTCAATTATCAGTTAGAGAATTTGTAAGAGATAAGGGAATAGCAAGGTGACTAGTAGGATTAAGGAGTGTAATTTATCAATCGAAGCATTTTGCGCATGCTGCGGTACTATGAGCCCAAATTTTTAACGCCCTCTCTACCAACCAGCGGCATAGACCCATCCGGTTACGCCTTATCCAGAACACAACGGGGTCGTTATTTTGCCTTCTATAGATAATATTATTCTAGCGACACTCGAATGTACTACTCCTGTAATAAATGTCGACCAAGATTACCTAACTAGAGTTCCGCTCAGTTCTGTTCACATATCTTTGGCTTAGAATGTCAATTCGTGACGTTAACACTCCCAATCTGTCCCAACTAGGGCGAAACATTACACGAAAAAGGCGTATACCGTTGATTTCAATCTATCATAGATAAAATACAAAGCTGTAGCTATCGACCAGCGAGAAATGTAGAAACTTTGGAATGGGGGCTCGGTAATTCTTTGCTATTTAAGAATGCCAGCTTAAGAAACTGTGCGATTCTCATTTATTACTCAACAGCTTCTATTCCCAGAAATTTACTTATAAAAGCTCAGGTACGCCAGACCGCCAACATCTCCCACTTTCTAAATATCAAGTCGGTTTTGGTCAATGATATCTTTTGCTACCCCCACTATGACGACTTCAGATTCAGTGAGAAGCCAGGAGACTAAGCGCTCGGCTTTTCTAGCAGCAAATGAGCTTCAGTCTACGAAAGCCACACATCGGCTGGATCAGATTAACCGAGTCCGTGCGAACGGGATCGGAGACCATATCTCGCTTCCTCAACTCGTTGTCTGCGGCGATCAGTCTTCAGGGAAAAGCTCCGTCTTGCAAGGTATAACTGGCATTCCATTTCCCCGGCAGGATGGACTTTGCACGAGATTTGCCACGGAGATAATCCTGCGTCACCACTCCTCCGAGGAACGGATCTGCGCTACGATCATTCCTCACGCATCAAGAAGTCATGCAGAGATAGAGAAATTTCGGGCCTATTCCAAAGAACTTGCAAATTTCTCGGAATTGCCAAACGTCATTGCGGAAGCCAAGAAAATGATGCGTCTCCGGGGTGCAGATGGAGTTGTGGAGGGGCCATCGTTCTCCGCCGACACTTTGAGGATCGAGGTGGTTGGCCGCACTGGACTTCATCTGACCGTCGTCGATCTGCCGGGGCTCATTTCTGTCTCCAACGACGAGCAATCCGACGAAGACGTAGAACTTGTCTCCGAACTGGTCGACGACTATGTTAAGAGCTCCCGTACGATCATCCTGGCGGTCGTCCAGGCCAACAACGACATCGCAAACCAGAGAATCATCCAGAAGGCACGCAAGTTGGATCCTCATGGACAGCGTACCGTCGGAATCATTACGAAGCCAGACCTAGTCAATCGTGGGACGGAAGGCAGAATCGCTCTTTTGGCCAAGAACAAGGACACCACCAAGCTAAAGCTCGGCTTTTTCCTACTCAAAAACCCAGGTCCGCTAGAGCTTGACGCCAATTGCTCGGTCGAAGAGCGAAAACGAAGGGAGCTGGCATTCTTCGCGAGCAGTCCCTGGGCGGAGCAGAATCTGGACCCAGAACGCGTCGGCATCGACGCTCTCACGAGCTTCCTCCAGCAGCTTCTCAATGACCACATTGAAAGTGAGCTTCCGAAAGTGCGAAGCGAAGCGTCGGCTCTGTTGGCTCTGACGGAAAATGATCTGGACGCCATGGGAGAGGAAAGGCCGACGGTTGGTCACCATCGCATGTTCCTCACACGGTTGAGCATGCAATTCTTCAACCTGGCCCACGCGGCGCTTGATGGTAGCTATTTGGAACTAGAATCTGGCCTTTCGGACGGGGGAAATGATGTAGATGTTTCACATCGCCTCAGGGCACAGGTCCATATTCTCAACGGGAGCTTTTCAGAGACCATGCGCCGAGATGGGCAAAAGTGGAGGCCGACGAAAAAGCCAACAGATAGCTTCGTGGAGGAGCAGGACCAAATTGCTATGTGTGAAGAAGACATCCTCCCGGAGAATGATTTCGAATCGTGGATCAAGCAGGTTAGTGAACCGTTCAACTGTTCGATACAACCAAAACTCATAACGGCAGGTTTATATGAGGACTAGAGGCCGCGAGCTTCCCGGCAACTACAACCACCTTTTTCTTGCGGAGCTTTTCCGAGAACAGTCAAGCCCTTGGGAGAACATCGCGCGCAAACATGTGGGAAAAGTGGCCGAGCTTGTTGCAAATTTTGTCAACAAGGTCTTAGAAAGCATCATCAGCGAACAGGAGACGCGGACTCAAGTGCGAAAGTATTTAGTAGACAAGCTGTACCGGTGCACTAAGAATGCCACAGAGGAATTGGCCAAGCTCCTTGACGACGAGAAGCGCCATCCTAGCACGTACAATCATTACTTCACTGATAACATTCAACGATCGCGCCAGGACTCTATGCGAGCAGCAATCCAGACCGCCATGAGGAACGCCATATCCCAGGATTGGGGAGGAAGCTTGCATATTAGTAATACATCTTCCGACCGGCAGAAATTTTTTGACTCCCTGGATCGACGAATCGAGGTGGACATGGACACGCAGGCGTGTGATGAAGCTAAGGTTGGCCTGGAGGCGTATTATAAGGTAAAACGATGGTAAATTTCTGGGTATTCTGAGCTAAAATTCTATCTAGGTGGCCAGAAAGACATTCGTTGACAACGTTTGTCGGCAGGTGATCGAACGACATATCCTTTCGGAGCTCCCAGGCATCTTCTCTCCCACAGTTGTGAGCGAGTTCTCGGATGAAGAGCTTACACTCATGGCCTCAGAGCCGCAAAAGCAAAGGGACCACCGGGAGAACTTGCAAAGACTTGCGGAAAAGCTACGTGATAGCATCAAAGAGCTGCGAAACTGAGATTTCGTTACGGTTGTTTCTCTAAGGGGTGGATTATTTCTACGCTTACCTTTCCCACCAAAGTGGCTTCTATTTCCTTTTCTTTTCCATGCCCTCCAGCATATGCGAGCTTGGGTTCTGTATCAAGACTGTGCCAGTCCTATTCGTTACTTGATTCTAATTTCCGCTTTTCGGTTTGTACATCAGAGGAAGAGAAGGATAATGTACTGTGGAGCGAGAAAGGATAATCATTTCAGGAGATTGAAACACAAAGGGCCGAACGTACGGGCCGCTGTTTAAAAATTCCATTAATTTTACACCAAACCAATTGGCAGACTCTCATGTGAATGCTTCCAATATACAAATACTATGCTTACTGCTGACGCATAAGTAACATCGATGCACTTCGCATGGTCGACCTAGGGTGCTGCGCGTAATAATCTCATTGTCACGCTGCCTTGGCTGCGGCAATAGCAGCAATATCGCAGGGTTTATTGTGTCAGCTGCGAGCGTTGGGCGAAAATGCAGTGATTTGGGGTTCAAAAAGGTGTCGCAGATGGCTGCTGTTCACTGCAAGCCAGGAAAAACCGGCGAGCTATAGCCTTCACGGCTTAGCGTGGGCCGCCTGGACGCAGCATTCCTCGTCCAGGCGGCCCACGTTCCGGCTCCTGGAGCGCCAGTAAAATTTTCGTGTTAGGACGGATTCCAGCAAGCGGAAAGGATGATTCGATACCGGCGATGACGTTTACACAAGTCAGGGTGCTTACAATGAAGGAAGTGACCCTGTGGCGAGCAATCGTTGTGGGTACCGTGGGCGGCTTCGCTAGAGCAAAGCAAAGGCAGGGGTCAAGCACAGAGAAGAAAAAAAGCCAAAAACGCCGCCAATCGCTCTACCCTACCAAGTCGTTCGGCTTTCTTCCCCACAATGAATCAGAAACACGTGGCCAGCACAACATGGATCTTTCGCCTATCGACAACAACATACTTGATGAATTCAATGCACGTCTATTAGTGCGTGGCCGTTGAAAATCCCTTATATGTGTACGACTGACAAGGCCGGAAGCTGCTGCACAACCAGCTAGAGAGTTCGCCAGCTGTGCCCGAGCTCGAACGGACCGAAGCACTTATTCAGAAGCAGAAGCAGATTGCTGAGAGAGTGATTCAGAGCCTAGGAAAGCTGCAGGAATTTTTCAGCAACCGGAGCCGCCCGCTGCACAGAGGCGAAACTTCGGCATTCCTGGCTAATCCACACGACGACGGACACGACAGAAGTACCATCGCCCTGGAAGGAGCTGATCTCGGAATCGATGCGATACACGACGTCAACATCTGCAATGCGATCGACATAGATCCAAGCGGTGACCAACATTCCATCAGCGCTTTCCTTCGCAATCAGCCGACGCATGACAGCAGCTTCTGCGATCAACTTTGCTATGTGCCGTGCGCCAGTGGCGTAGGATCATGCGACTCATTTCCAATGCTATACCTAGGAAATATGAGTCATGATGTGGCCGAGCCGGAGCACCGCCAATCATTTCTCTCGACCGATTATAAGGCTGGACCCGAACAGTGCGACTCTCATCCGCTCTGGACACCTCTTGTGGAAAGCCCAGATCTCGTGCCTTGGCCGGAATGCCGCAGCAATTCTGACACGGTCAACTCTGATTCGCTGATCAATGCACCTGGGGCATATCGTTCCATAGATGAGCATGATAGCGACCTGGATACTTCTTTTGAGCCGGTCCGCACTGTTGAAACCGCGCCGATCGCAAGTGGCTCTACTACAAGCTCTCAAATCTCTTCCGGCTTCACCACCGCAAATCAGGCAAAATCTTTCTCACTGCTAGACTCCCTAGAGAGTATGAGTCCATACATCAGGGCGGCCAACTCGGCTCACAGACTTCCTGATGGTACTCTGGAGCAGTTTTTCCCGGGAAAATGGCTGAACGACCTCAATATTGCTGAAACTCTGCGAATTTTACTTCCTCTAACGGCTGAGACACTGATTGCAAGCCAGGCCATGCAGAATTATCCGACAGGCAGCCTGGCCCGCAAGTGGGTCCCGACGGATGCACCAGTACCAATCTTAAGACACTCAGAACATTGTACTCATCTATTCATTGCATACAATGTGGTCTATGGTACGTTGGATGACATGGGAAATGCTCGCAACAACCACTGGGTCCTAGTGGCCGTCGATATCACGAAATCCAAGATTCACATTTTCGGCGTTGATTTATGGCTTCATGAGCAGGGAAAGCTGCTAGCAGACAACATCGGTCTCTTTCTTAACAATTGTCGCAACAAAAGGGATCAATGTCTGATCCACTGGTCGGATCCGAATCTTCAGCCGGTAAGTTACTCCAACTGTCTCATGTGGCAAAGCTAAATAAGCTGCACAGCTGTATGAACCCGGCATTGATCCCGACAGCTCTAGCTGTGGGATAGCCGTTATATCACGAGCGGTTTCGTTTTTATATCCCTCTTGGGGATTCAACGCCTCAGAGTTTGCTCATCCGGTCGAACCAGCCAGGCGGCTGAACGAATGGAGATATCTGTGCCTATGCCTCTTTTTGGACAGATACAGAGTTATTCACACCGAGAATAATCTGGTAATCGATGAACTATCGTCGACAAATCTGCCCCGAAAGAGGCCCGATACTCCGATTCGCAATGAAAGTCGCGAAGTCCGAATCTTTAGGATGTCCTATGAACTGGTCATGAGTTCTCCCGTCAAGACCCCATCAAGGCTCAGCTTGAGGGAGATCCAACAGTTGAAGCCTTGCATTCGTGCTTGCGCCGCGGCGAAGGGATTTCATGAGGATCGAGTCGTTGAGGCCTTTGAACACGCCCCAGACCAACCTATTGAACATGTCCTTCGAGTTTTGCAATGCATGTGTGAGGTTGCAAGCCCGAATATACTCGGACAGCTCAAGCATGCCTTGAGATATAGGGCAAACCGATTACCTCCGCATGACTCTCCCTCTATATCGGCAGATGTGAAGGAGCTTTCCCACCTGCATATTTTGATCAATGGACTCTCTACTGCTGTTCCATTTCTTTCGAGATATGAGACGTTATGCCACTGGATATCCTACTCAGAGCGTTTTGAAGCTGCGGTGGCTTCGAGAGCAAACAAGATGGGACCAGAAAAGCTTGTAAGAAGAAAGGAAATGCGCACGATGAGAACGAAAAACGGCATGTCCAACTTACAACCGAAAGTCGTCACAGGTGATCATCCGCCCAATTTTTCGGCAGATCGACTGGTCAGGAAGGAGCTGGAGGAATTATTAGTCCAGAAACATATCGATGCTGAGGAAGCTCATTCCCAGGTCACAAAACATCTGTTGTATTCAAGAAAATTGCGGCTTCTGTTGAGCGGTATCGACACCTGCTGGCTGCTTCTTATACCGGTTCAAGCAGCCCAGCAAGATGTTTTTCTTCCAAAAAACTCGAAACCCATTCTGAATCTAAAGGATTTTGGCGCGCCTAGAACTATAGGAAAACTTGAAAAGCCAATTTCAAGCAACGAGTATGTTTCGAAATCTCACACATGATGTCGACATCTGCTGACAGTCTCAGCTTGCTTGAACAAAATCTGGAGCTGCTTAAATATTTCGGACAGCACCTATTCACCGCACGCCCGGAGCTGAAAAGTTTATGTGAACACGTAACGGGTATTTTCAGCCAGGCAGAGGGCGTTCACCCGTTATGCGCCAAGACGGATGCAACTATTTTTGCAACGAAACCGAAGGATATTGCAGAGCTCTTCGAGCCAACCGGCTCTTAGAGGCCGACTATACCTACTCGGGTTCGTTCCTCTCCAAATTATTGCCTTGACATTGAGTTTACAACCTTGGCAGATATCAGCTCAAATTGCATACAAGCGCGTTGCAGAGGGTGAGAGTGCATCAGATAGTAGTACCCAAGAGACCTCCTGGTGAAGATAGGCAAGAGAGCAACGAGATAAGCAGTAGTAAGGGTAAGAGTCTCTACGGCGACGAACAATAATACGAACAGCAAGTATTCTAGGTATAGAGATAGCTGCATAGTCATCTTACCGAGGTAGTAGATAGCCACCACTTCTTCTTTCGCGAAGGATAGCTGCTATACAAATAAAAGACATATAACGTATTCCATAAGCGAGATGGCCACACAAGCGAGATGACCACTTTCCACCGCGGTGCGCCTCTTCTACCTACAACACCAGTTCCTCCACCACGAACAATGGATTCCACTCAACACGAAACCAGGATCAGCTTAGCCCTCGAAGCTCTCCGAAAAGACCAAATTCTGAGCATAAGAGCCGCGGCAAAGATCTACAACGTGCAGCGCTCAACACTGCAAAACCGACGCAAAACCGACGCGTCGGCAAGCCTGCACGACGCGATATTCCAGCCAACTCGCGCAAGCTGACGGATCTGGAAGAGAAAACTATAACTAACCATGTGCTCGGGCTATCTACGCGTTCGTTTCCTCCCAGGCTGCGCGGTGTGGAGGATATGGCCAACCAACTGCTCCGCGCACGCGACGCGCCATGCGGCGGCAAGCACTGGGCCTCCAACTTTGTCAAGCGCCAAACAGAGCTGCGCACGTATTTTCCTCGCAAATACGACTACCAGAGGGCTAAATGCGAAGATCCAAAGGTGATTCGCGAGTGGTTTTCGCTGGTGGAAAAGGTGAAAGCCAAGTTCGGTGTACTAGACGAGGATTTCTTCAACTTTGACGAGACTGGGTTTATGATGGGCGTTATCTCCGCAGGCATGGTGGTAACCACTTCGGACGACCGTGGCAAAGCCAAGCTAGCCCGGCCTGGCAATCGGGAGTGGGCAACGGTTGTCCAATGCATTGGCTCTCAAGGCTGGCCCATCCCTCCGTTCATCGTCCTCGCGGCTCAACACCACCTCGCCAATTGGTACACGGAGTGCGATCTGCCGCCAGATTGGGTTATTGCGACATCCGATCATGGCTGGACGACGAACGGAATAGGCCTCGATTGGATCAAGCACTTCGATCGCCATACAGCAGCTCGAACAAAAGGCAAGTATCGGTTGCTGGTACTCGACGGCCGCGAAAGCCACCACTCGACCGCTTTTGAGCTCTACTGCCAAGAGCACGACATTATCACGCTCTGTATGCCCCCACACTCTTCGCACTACCTCCGGCCATTAGATGTCAGCTGCTTTGGGCCGCTAAAGCAGGCGTACGGTCGTCAAATCGAGGACTTGATGCGCACGCACATCAATCACGTAAGCAAGCTCGAGTTTCTTTGCGCCTTCCGCACAGCCTTTTTTGCTCCAATGACGGGATAAAACGTGCGAGGTGGCTTTGCAGGAGCTGGGCTCGTGCCGTGCGATCCACAGAGAGTGCTTTTCAAGCTAGATGTACGGCTTCGGACCCCGACTCCTCCAAGCTCCCAGCCTAACACGGCACAACCCTGGGTTTCAAAGACGCCGCACAGCGCCCGGGAGGCCGCCTCACAGTCAGAACTGATCAAGACTCGCATTTCCGACCATCAGAATAGCTCGTCAACCTCAATGTTCAGTGCTATCAACCAGCTTGCAAAGGGTACGAAGGCCATAATGCACGAGGTGGCTCTTCTCCGCGCAGAGAACTCCTCACTTCGCAAGGCCAACGAAGCATTGAGCAAGCGCCGACGGGCAAGGAAAACACGCGTGCGACGTGGAGGATCACTTGCTATACAGGATGCGCAGGACTTGTTGGATCAAAAAGACGTGGATGGGCAGATAGAGCAAGAAATGCACCAAAATAGTAGTCGTGTAGGCGGGGCTCGTACGAACGTTCGACGCTGTAGAATTTGCGGCAAACCCGGCCATAATGCGCGCACCTGTCAAAGGGCTGTAGAGTAGTCTAGGCTGTTGAATTAAAGTGAAATTGTAGTGGGCTTGCTGTGTTGTGGTAGAACAAGTAGGACTCAATCGATGGGTGTTCGTGGAAAGTGGCCGTCTCGCTTGTGTGGCCATCTCGCTTATGGAATACGTTGATGTTTTGGCTATACGTATCTAACGGTACTTATTAGCCAGGAGAACAACCAGAAATCCATAAATAGTTTCGCCGCCTAATTCCTATTTTGAGGCTTTTACTATTCAGCGATATCAGGCTAGAATGGTAGTGGATGAATGGCGTGTTAATGCGTACAGGATGTCTCTTGTGTGTTAATGGAGGACATTACAGCCCTAAATTAGCGCAATCGTATCTCATGCAGCCCATTCTGTATTATCGGACCTAGACTAGTGCTGGACTTCGCCGACTTCATTCACTGCTCAGCTTCCGCTAGCTCAAGCCTTTCGTCCAACCGCTTTGTAAGGTTCTCTACGAGCATTTCTACACCTCCCTCATGTAACAGTGCCCCTATGCTCACTTTCATGTCCCGAGGTCTAAGACCTTGATCAAGTCCTTGTTTGATCTCCCGACGCCATACATCTGCAAATGACTCTTTCCAGTCCTTGATGAATGCCGCTGCCTGAGATTCGGTTCTGAACCGTTTGTGACAGGCGCCAGGTATCTCGTCGATTTCATCCAGCGCACCCGTGTTTCCACTACGTCAGGTAAGCATCTTTGTTGGCAACTAGCTGTAGGAATAACATACTACCAGACACGACGGACGCCAGGATTTGCTCCATGAGCAACCGCATAATAAGCCATACAGTTTCTTTCCGGTGTGGTTCCCAATGCCGTCTCTTTGATAATCTCCTTATAGTCGAAGATGCTATTCATCTCCATATACCCGCGGGCTTCTTCAATCGTAAAAAAGGCTTTGTGAGTAGCGGAACAGCCCGTTACTCGCGGGTGCGCGTCTCCCCTATCAAAATCGAGTCAGCATGGTATAAATTACGACTCTCGTGTAGTGTACCACGAAGAAAAGATCGTAGGCTCGTCAATGCGCCCACTAATGACGGCATAATACTCTTTGTTCTTCCTTCTGCGCACAGATCCCATGGTGCAAAGGTTTCGGATGGGTTCAAGGCATTAACAAATTGGTCTCCAGAAACGTCAAGTGGAGCTTTGCGGGTGTGTACTAGAAAAAAGTGCGGGGTAAATCAAAATCATACGACAGTGTGTGCCCACATGGCCGAATATTATTGGCTAACACGCCAGCAGCGGATCAGGAGATAGGACGGGGCTTAAGATGTTGATTGGCCTAGTGTCTCTCTCTTCTGCATGTACGGCACTGCGTGTGTTGAGACATAGAAGCCGTCCGTACTTTGCCGTGTTATTCATCCGCTGTTGCCTTACCTCACTTCTCAGCCTACCTCCGTTTTAATGATCGTGCGGCAGCTGTACCACCCCAACAATTCTACCCCGGCCGGACAGCCGTGCAGTCGACTGCAGGAATTGAATCACCGCCTTGACTACCCGCAGATCCGGCTCCCACCGCTTTTTTAGCCCATCGACCGGTTTCCCAGTCTGTCAATCCTGCCTCCTGCTCCACCTCCCAAGCATGAATGAAAAGTCGCCTTATCTTTTTACCTATCGCAACTGCGAGCTCGCTGAGTGCCTGTTGCCAGAGCGGGCATATCAGAAGAATGTGTCGCACTGTCTATGTTCCCTGTCCACACTCGCACTGTCTAGACTCCTCTTACTGTAGGTGGACAAGGAGCGACCCGAGGAAGCTATGGTTAGTTCTACATTGGATAAGGATAGCTGCACTCTCTGAATTCAGGTTGTTGTATAGCCGCAGTGCGTGTTACTCCGGGAGCGCCCCGTCCAGCTTGCGCGTGTATCTCCCCCATGGGCTAGATTTTGCCGCTGCTTCCTTTCGTTCCAGGTGCAGTCTTTGCCTTACCAGTATCTCAATGGTTTCCCTTGCCCGTCGTCTATCGCGCTTATCGATTGTCGGCCGCAGGCCTGGCATCGTGTCTTTTGGGTAGCTGAGTGTGCTGCCTCGTTTCCTGCGAGTCCGCTGTAGGTTGGCACCCACACAAATTTGACCGCCGCTCCTTTAAATTGTGTCCTGACGATAAGCTCGCATGCTCCATTGACTAGATATTGCCCTGAAAAGGCTAGCATAGGATGTCTCTAGACGTTGGAATGCCTTTTTGCTATCCGTAACCACCCAGAAAGTGCGCAATATGCGACCTAGGATTGGCACATATGTCTGCCGCGGACTTTGAATTGACCATTCCAGTGCGAATACTACAGCTTGTAGTTCCGCCATCAGTGCGGATATACTCTGAGTCCGTTCCATTGTCCCTTTCTGATGGGTTTGAAGCCCCTAGTTTTGGTCGGGTGAACTGCAGCTGCGCCGCAGAGCCCGTGTCTGCATGATCCGTTGATAAAGACAGTATCAGCGGACGGTAGGGTCTGCGCCTGGGCAATGGCACTATCCCTGTTGAATACGACGATTTCTGGCATGATACTCTGTTCCCACGGTGGGCAAACCCGTGGTACAATGGTTTCCATGGGGGCTGCTATTTCAGGAGCGATGAGGTCTCCGTAGTGATCCCAAGTCTTTCTCAATGGAGAGGGGTATACTTGTGGTTGATTAGGGAAGTGCTTGATGCAGTCTGTTACTGGATTGTCTGGTGGAAATGTGTACAGCCTTGTCAAGTGTTTTGACACTTTTGCCCGTAGACGAAGGTCGACCGTCGCCAGGCATGCCTCTCCCTCGGCGACTGGTAGGGCTACCGTGTGAAAAGCGCATGTGATAGCCTGTGCGCCCAGATGCTGGACTCTCTCCAGGTGCCGTACCAGTTTTCCCACTCTCATCCTCGAATTCGCCATTCTTTGGTAGAAACCGGATGATTGCCTTGACTACTGCACGGTCCGGCTTCCACTTGTCCCTGGAGCCGTCCACTAGTTTCCAGTACGCCGGCCCTGTCAGCCATTCGATTAACTTAACGAAAGGAAATGTCTCTCCACCCCTCACCAACTTCCGGCACCGACTACCGCCTGAGTCTTGTCATTTTGCACACGCTAGTGGCACATGTTTGACTGTCTTCTGTCTTGTATTGCACACACACTCACCGGATTCCTCACGACTTGGCCTGTAGAAGTACGGCTTGAGCAGAGTGGTTCGAGCGGCATTGGATTAGGATTGCGGCCTGCTCCGCGTCAGTGCAATGCACAGGCTGATGGCGTGTGTGACCGGTGCTGCGCCATTAGTTCCCCCGTTTACCCCTCATATCTCTTTGGACTCTCCACTTCACTCTTCTCCTCCCAGACCCTCGCTAGCAGGGTACAAGTTACCGTCTTAGCCAACCGTTGCCGTTCGCCTGGTTCTCTGCCTGGCCTCTGGAATAGCTAAACCGCCTTCTTTGCTATCTTATCTGCTGCTTCGTCTCCCTTCAGCCCAGAATAGGCTGGCACCCAGACGAACCAGGGTAAGTCCTTGCGTGGCAGTCTCTTCCACTACCTTGTAGATCTCTCACACTAGGCCCTTCTTGCTGTCCTGTTGCCTAGGCCGTGTGCGTGCGGCTGGAGAAACGTCGGATTCTGCCATCGAAAGAGCAGCTTTTAATTAACTTACATCGGCTTCGAGTCAGAGGTGTACATAGCCACCTTCTTTTGTTGCTCACGTGATGCATCCAGCTCCTGTACCACAGGAGCAGCGGTCAGTGAAAACCAACCAACCCCAACCCAGCGCCTCCTGAGGAACTACCCCGTCATAACCCGATCGGCCGCGCGGAATCACTGCCAACTAAATTTTTGAACACCCATCCGGTACTCCAAGACCTTGCAATGTCTATGAGCGAAGATGATAGAAGCGGACACGCGACCGTTAGCGCATCGCAGGGACGCCCCGCCTATCAGGCTTTCCACCACGGCAAGCCAACCACCATATATCCGTCTCGCGCGTCAATCAGAGCCCAGCTACTGGAGAAAGCAACTTGGAATAATGTCGTCGGCCTGCTGGGCGTTATCGCCAAGCCGGAAAGGTCCTCGCCGAATAGAATCAGACCCTGGTGTGGCAAGGCCCCACGACTCATGACAAGATTGGACTGCTTTTGAACGCGCTGGATATGTTTGAAGAAAGACAGACGAAGATGAGAAGGCGTGTTGGAAAGACGAATAAGCAGGTAGCGGCTCTCCAGGCCGGCGCATAGAACACTGAGCTTACAGCTATGGACTAATGCCATATACATAAACGTGCTCTGAAGAGCTCCGCCGGCACCTAGAAATACAAGTAACCCGATAGGTGCAACCAAAGCGTGCTTCTCTTTCGAAGGGAAGAGGAGTGACAGTTCATCCAGTCAAACCTTTAACGGCTAGAGGTAGCCTTACTGTGGCGAGGGCCTTGAACGGGAAAATCTTAGCAAATTTCTCTCAATAAAAATCATGAGGCTGCATAGTCAAAAGATCAGGCTAAGGATGGCTTCGCGCTTACTACCTCTAGATATTTTTCCTTTTCTCTTGTATTTCCTCACCAGGTGAATAAATACTCACACTAATTGTCACTTCTCAATGATTGAGCTTTGATTATAGTGCGAATTTCTATAGTAAACACTAATCGTTAGTGAGCAGAACAATCAAAAAAAAACCCCCCTATCGGGACTGGTCCCAATTTTGAGGTTCGTGTGACCGAATTCCATCACATTGTTTCAAATGGATGTTACAATTCGTGCTTGATTGGTCGAATCAGTGGTGGGGTTATTAAGTAGACGGCGGCGCTGCCACATGTATCTATGCTAGGGATCGTCAGTTCACGTGAGGCACTCAGCTCCTGCACCACAGGAGGAAGGGTCACTGCGAACCAGCCAACCACGACCGAGCGCTTCCGAGATACTGTCTCGCAATAGATGGATTACCACAAACTGGATCTTTCAACACCGCTTCGACTTTCCTGACATTACAGTATCAGCTGGCGAAGATAGCGGGCGGATACGCGATCGTTGGCGCGCCGCGACGCGCTGCGCGTCTTAGGAATACCCTAACTATTACACTCTCCGCGGCGGCAAGCCGACCGTTCGACACTAGTCTCACGAGTCAGTTGTAGCCACTATAGAGAAGAAGCCGCTTGGACCGATCTTATCGACCTGCTGTGTCTCATCTCTGCGCACAGCGTCTAGTCCAGCCAGAACACGGCAAAGTCCGAGAGCTCCTCCTGGCCCCGCATACGAATGTGTGTAGAAGCATGCGACAATATTGCAATAAGTCGTTCATAATATGTTCTCAGAAAGTTCGGCGGTGGCAAGCTGCGCCCTTGTGTCTCCGCCTTCAATCAGATTCGCAAGCTGCATGTAAGCAAAGACCACTTCGGGTATCGGGGGCAGTTTCGGACGGAAGCGCCCAATTGCAAGGATCTCATGCACGGTCGGAAGGCACTGCGGCAAGCACAGTCTGATTTTCTTTTTTTCCCCGAATGCATGAGGCAGCACTAATCTCCTATTCATTTTTAATGTCTAGTTATGCGGTGGATTTGAAACAGCGCGTTGGGTTGAGCATACATTTTGGGCGATAATTCAGTTTCTGAAATTGACCGCACGACTGTCCTGTCGGGGTAGAACTGGATATCTCCAGAGAAGAAATCGTAACCTGCATAGACCGACCGATCCACTCCAGCCCATAAATCCTATATACAGCTCTGCGCTACTGCCACCGCCAAGTCTTCTAACCATGCCCTTAGAACACGAGTCAGATCGGCCAGCGCACGGAGGCTGCTCAGAAGCTTATAAATGCCCAGCAGACTCTCGGTGTCTCCGAGCGGGCGGCCATCAACCATAACGATGTGGCCCTCGTCATCCATCATGATAAAGTACAAATGCCAATGGACACCAGCAACGAGGACCAGCGGGAGAGTTGGAAGTCGATGCCGGCCCGTCACGGGTCCACCGCTGCTTTGAACATTATCATCGCCGCCGACCCCACCCTTGTGCCATACACTTCCCTCGCCCACATCATCCTGTTGTGTTGTTGTTGTTGGCCCGCTCACGTCTCCCCCTTCCCTCCAGGACGGGAGTGCCGACGCAGCAGCCCTTCTGAGGCGATCAAGGCGCGCCAAATGCGCAGCGCCCCATACGGCTAGTTGGGCCTTGGCCTCACTTTGGTTACCGTCCGGGGTCTTTGTCTCGATGCTTATCGAAATGGGTGAGTAGCGGAGCGGGGGGTACGTGGTTTGGTTTATAGACTGGGGCGCGATAGCGGTAAGTGAATGTAGAGCCGCCGCTTCAGCGTCGAGTAGGGGCACCAATGTGTTATCGGTGAAAGCGGGGGTGGGGGCGATAGAGATGGCGTAGTCGACCATTTTGCTTTCGATGGCGTTGCCTAGGCTGTGCAGGTTGTGTCGAGGGACGAGGTGGCGGGGATGAATTCGTGCAGCCGTGCTGTCCATAGTTAGCCCGCGTCGTTAATAGATAAGGAGGGTTGGCAGTACACGTTACTCCATATGATCCCATCAGTTTCGCGCAGTGCAAGCCTAAGAACTACGCTGTGTACTGCATCGTTCCATGCAGCCTCTGAGTGCGCCGAGCCATTGTGACGCGCCGAATCGCGATGCAGCTCGAGGATGTCGAGGAACTCGCGGACTAGGTAGAGCTCGGAGCGGGCATCCTGGGCGGCCGGAGCGTAGTTGCGTTCGCGGAAGCGCTCGCGGACGCGTCGCGGCAAAGTCTGAATGTGCGGGCGGACTCTGTCAGGTACGACTCCGTCACCCTGCTCGATGTCGGCTAGTCGCGAACACAAAGCGTCGATATCGTCGCCTAACTCGATGTCGTCGGCCTCGTCTGCGGGAATGTAGCGAAAGCCGTTCTCAAACGTCAGATCGGCGATACCCTTAACGGGACTCACTGAGCGTTTGGACCGCGCTGACGAGCCTGCAACTGATGAGCTCTCGCGTGATAGAGATTCCGAATGTAGGAAGTGCTTCGGAGGCGCGGCTAGAGCCGAGGCGTAGGCCGTGTTGTCGAAGAAATCGAGCGAGAGGGGCGGAGGGGCTGACTCGCGACTGGTATTGCGGGCAGCCTTGCGCGGCGATCGGCGGGCCGCGCGCGGTGTCCGGTCGGTATCAGCCGAAGGCTTTGTCGGTGAGGGTGGCCGAGGCATTGGGACGGCGGTGTTGGCGGCAAGCGGTTCCAGCGGGCGACGGCGTTTCACGGGCGGGCTCGAGGGTACGGTAGAGCGGGCGCGTCGTCGCGGGCTGATGCAGCCGGCTGAGGGAGGGCTGAGAACGACGCCGTGGAGCCAGGCCTCGATGGCAAGGACGCGCGACATGGTTTAGGGTGGTAGGAGCAGATTTTGTTGGCGTGAGGCGGCGAGCTCGTAGGTTGTTAGTTGGGTTGTTTGTCGCACCGCTGCCACAGTAACGAACATGACTCACGGCACCGCCAATACCCCGAACACATGATTCGCCAAGACACACACACTCCCGCTTCTGATGACGATGCGGGCCGGCGAGAAGATGGAGGGATGATACATAGTATCTTCAGTGCGGGATCGACACTTAACATGGGCAGGCTTGTAGATCGAGGCTGTAAGGACTGGATGCTAATGCAGGTGCAAGTAAGGCCGAGCAAGTCCGGCGGGCTCAGCGGCTAGAGGCGCAGAACCTCCGAACACGGGGCGCGGGTAAGGCTAGCTCGAAAAGGCAAACTGTAGATAATAACACTTCTCCGACGAGGTGCAAACTTCAAGCAGAAGGAAAATATTGCGGAAACGAGCACGTAAACATGAATTTGTTGCAATTTGCATAGACCTACCACAAGCGCAAGCAGTAGGCAACGGCAACAGCCTTCCACAAGCACATGCAGCATTTCCTCATGACCGCTAGCGGCAGAGTGTAGGAGCGGATGGAACATGAGCCCAATCGTTGGCTGATCAATGCCTTGGTGCCTGATTTAGTTAAGTTCTCTATTTGCCTCGTTATAATGTGAATGTCTATAGCGAACGCCGTTCATGAGTTAGAAGAACGAGAAAATCGATCATCGGCTTCGCGGACTGGTTCCCATTTGGAGGCTTGCGTGGCCGACTTCCATCAATAGGTACTGACCTGAAGACCTATACTTTCTTGTAAAGAGCCCTGTTTCGTATTTCCTTCAATTTCATTGGTTGTTATCTCCACGTGTTTCCCTGATACAGAGGCGAATATCTCACGCTTAACAATGACCGATTTTCCTATGACCTGCTCTACCAAACGTTTGTGATGGGGCTTGAGCTTTCGTTGGTCGAATAAATGATGAATAAATGTATTGATTTTTGCTTAAAGCTGCTCGGTGTTGAACCCAAAGTCGTCTCGGAATGAGTGATTAAGCTAACGTACTTATTCAATAACAAACTGATGGATAATGAGCTCAATCACCTCCGTTGTTTGTTATTGGATAAGTTTATTAACTTAGTCACTCATTCTGAGACGACTTTGAGTTCAACACCAAGTAGATTGAAACAACAAGCAATACACTCAATTCATCAATGATTCGACCGATCAAGCGCGAATTCAATCAACAAATATGCGATCTTGCAATATGGGAAAATCAGAGGAAGCGCCGTCGGAAAGCGCGGCATGGATACAGACCAAAATTCTGACCAGAGCTCGGAAGACAATGCTACAGAGTCAGAGGTGACCTTCGACAAGGAAATCCTGGAGCGACAACTATTTCTCATCAGGGATATAGAAAACCAAATGCGGACTCGAATAGCCAGGGTTCGCGAGAAGTATGCCAGTCCGAACCTTTACGTAGGGGTGCTCAAAATGCATGAGCCGAGGTTGAAATGTTTGAGCTGACATAGGTGGTGAGACAGACAAATTCACTTGTGGTTGGGTAGGAACAGTGAGCGCACCGCTCCGGCGATAAGAGGAAGTTGATGTCCTAACTTGCGAGTAGGGAATGAATTTACAGGTGCTACTGAAGCGTGAAGCAAGGTTCACCGCTTGAGCTTCCGATATGAGACTAGTAGTATTTCTTAGATATTCTGAGTGCATGTACAAGCAGATGATGATGATGATGATGATGATGATGATGATGATTCATACACCTCATCGGCCTGAGTAGACCATAGGGACAACGAACGCTGTCCACGCTAAGCTACATTGGGATCCCGGTTCATTCGAGGCCCAGCACGCTGTACACAAAGAAAAATCCTTCTTTCCCATCCGACGAACCAAAGCGCAGATGCAAACGAGTACAGGTAAGAATTTTAAGCAACATGCAGGAAAAGTAAGAAAAGAAAAGTAAAATAGAGTCAACCTCCATACATCATTCATGCCACCCCCTTCGAGATCATCTCTCGAGTGCTGTCAGTCCCTGTAGCGGCGTGACGGCTGGTTGGAGAAGGGATTGATTTGCTTAGAGAAGGACTGAGCTCTCAGTCTTTGGTTGCGGTCAGTCTTCCGGTAGCCAGAGCAAACGCTGCTGTCGCATGTACAAACAGCCGGCTGCCTGCTCCTGCGGCGCAGGAGCTGGGTGGAACAATCACGTGACTATGAAATCACTTTTCCATATCGAGATGTACATTTCTGATGTGAAATAATAATCTCAGACTAGTTGTCGCGCTGATGCAAAAACTAGCAGCACTTAGAATAGCAGTCTTGATACAGTCAATATCGACATGATAACGGGTGAGCTGTCGGCCGCATCGTGTGCTGACTTTGAAGGGAAAGGTAGATTGACTGGCCTGCAGCCAAGTATGGTTTAGGCTTGGGGCTGAAGCGGACGAGAACGTTTGAAGATTGCAGTGTGAAAGAACGAAGGAAAGAAGTCAGTGGTGGGGTGACGGGGATACCCCGCGCTCTTATCTGTTGGTGTGCGCCGTACCCCGCTTCCGAGCTAACACCATCTGTTCACTTAAAAACCCCTGGACAGGAAGTGTCTTGTCAATATCTGCGTTAATTTTTCTACAATCCGCACATTCGTGAACCGCACCAGAACCCCCCCTCTCAAAATCTTTCTTTGTATCATACAACTGCTGGTATATTGTTCCCGCTTCTAAACAATGCGACATACTCATAGCGTGTAGGCCAAACAATGTCGAATACCAAGAGTCGAGACGACAAGGATGACTCTCTGGAAACTATTCGAAAAAAAAAAAAAAACGTGGAGGATCACTCGCATCTGCGTTGATTGAGCTACAAGGCTACAAGCAAAATGAAGAAGGTGAGCCAGCGTGGATGGAATACGTCCAGAACCTTCCCTGTGTCCGCATACTCGCCTCCCGGTCGTAATCACCCGAGCCAGAACCTAAAAGAGTCCGGAATAGCTTCTCTGCCACGATGCTTGCGATGAGACACATCAATGCTTTCGAAGACGGCTGCTATGCTGCAATATCATACAGATGGGCCAAATCAGAGTGGAAAGACGGAGCAGTAGGCGGCTACCAGTGCACGACTGTTGGTAGAGACTGTCCGGAAATCTGTCCTGTTCGGGATGAGATAATTGATCGCGCGATCAGCCTCTGTCGCTATAAGAAGTGTAATCTCTTCTAGATTGACCAACTTTGTGTCGATCAACAAAACGAGTCGAGGAAGCAGACTACCGTTCTGGCAATGCATCAAGTCTACCGTCGGAGCAAATTTCCTCTCGCAATGCTCTCAATTCCCATCAATGACGGTGATGACCTGAAGCTTCTCTCCCTGATTCTCCGTGAAGGTATATCGTATAAAGAAAAGATTCTACAACACAGGGCTTTCAAGCTCATCGAGAGGCTCGTTTCCGATCCCTGGTGGAAAAGCGCCTGGACACATCACGAGAATCATCTATCTTCTAACAATCTTAGCCTACTGATACCTCACAACCCCCAGCTCAACGAATTGAAAGCCGACATCAACCATAGACCGGACGGATACCACTTTGGAGATTTACCAAATGAGCTCTGTATGAACTCAGCCGACTTTCGGACGGCACTTTCAACCTTCTGCTTGGAATACCGGGCGTCCCTAAACCTTGGAGGCGATGACTGGAATGCTTGCCAAGACGTTCTCCAGACGGCTCCTAAGATACATGCCCCAGTCGACTCTATTCGCCCGAGTCGACTCCACATGGGTCTTTCCTGTTCTGTATAAGCCTTCCCGTAGCCTCTCTGCCTTGTCCGCCTCATCGGAATTCTGCCATGTCTTCGTTGGGAGGATAGATAGACAACATCCCGTAGTTAAACCTTATTTTATCGCGACGCGTACGCGTTCCAGCCGGGGCAGGAAAAACAGCTCGGACGTGTTAATTAAGGTACTGTCTTCCATTCATTTCCCACTCTATCTTCTCGCAGCCAGCGCAGACAGTACTAGACCTCTTTTAACCCACCTTGCCTACCCGCCCAAAAGAAACATGACCCAATCGAATAAATGCTTCTCCTACTGCCTGGAATACCGCTTGCTCGTTTGCAAAACAGCTGCAAGTATGTCGTCTGCCTCAACCAGGTCCGGGCTCATGTACGGGGCAAGCATCATGAATTGTGCCCAAAAGAGACCGCTGCGGCCTTAGCAGACGTACAGCAGAAATGGGCGGATCCGATCAAAGACGCCTACGAGCTAGTAGTTTCAAGATACGTGAATCATCCTATCGCCGACTTGCCGCTATACAAGGACGGTATACTGTGCTTGCACCTGTGCCCTCGGCCCCTCGTGGCCAACTCAAAGTTCTAATCCAAATTCTTGTTTTAGAGATAACCGGCTCACTGTGCATCGCACAGTCACGTGATACTCCCTTATCCAAATCACTGTCATCCCTCTTTTCTCTCCTTAAGGTAAACCCTATGGCTTAACCAACCTATTAATCGAGTCCAAAGCTTGGTGGAATAAGCCTACCGTTATAATTAGTAAATTGAATTGGACACTGCTGAAGAGTGTAATACAGCAGTGAAACTACCTGTTTATTTACAGCAATACTTGTAGTGATGCAAGGATGAAGAACACGTGAGCTACGTGATTGTGGTGAAGATAAACAAGGATTCTGCCTTGTTGTTGACAATCGGCAATACACATGAGGTCTGACACAAACTTATCTAATAACAAGAAACGGGAGTGATTGAACTCGTTTTCGACCATTATTTTCTCTTGAACCTAATACCTGATGACGTAGACCTCGAACTAATCTTTAAAAGTTTTTACCACTGCCTCGTGTCCATTCCTTACTGCGGAAAAAGGTGGCAATCGGCCGTATCTATCCTCGCGTCAACGTATAGACGGCTATTTTTAGTGTTGAGAAAGGATTGATAATCCAGTGGTTTCATAATACTGTTGGCAACATGGTGTTTAGACAGTAATGTAAGAGAAAGAGATATGTAATTAGTGTCAGTAATAAAGATTTGCAATTTATCCTGTTACTAGATAATATTTCTCAATTACAACTTATAGCATCATGCAAAAAACTTTTTTCTACTAAAAAAAAAGCTTGCGTCTCCGTGTCCAATTCTTATTTTTGTCTCTGGGCCTGAGAATAAGAGAATGAGCAGCTTCGACATTTCTGAGAACTCTCATTACATATTTCTCATTGATATCAAAATTTGAATTTTGAAGTTGAGAGTCCATATCGTGTACCATTTTTGAAGTTGGAGTAAGTGTTCCTTTTGCTTTTTCTCGGTTTCAAGAAGAATTTAAGTTTATTGTCGTTAGTAGTGTATGACTTTACATCTTGGCAAAATTTTATAATGCCTTCTACACTTCTAATTTCATGCATGTAGTATATTACCATGTGAATGTATTTTTCTTCGGATCAAGGAGGTCTTTATCGCTGTACGGTGTAGTCTGCTGCCAATAATTCTCCCCAATAGTGCTTATTAAATAGCTTACGAAATATTTCCGAGCACACAAAACTTGTCCGAAAATCTCCTCGTCTTCCAATTCATAAACAACATCTATACAGCGGTTATACAGATGTTTAAACTGTTTAGGATACTTTTCCGTGAACACACCAGCTCGGTCAACGAGCGATTCGAACTCTTGAATATTATGAAATTCCTGTTCAATTATCGACGATTTTGACTCGATATAATGTAGAATATTGGTTTGGTTTGTATTGTATTGATCTTTTCTATGGACTAGAGTATTTTGCTTTTAGCAGCTGGCTGATTCGTCCGACTTCCCAGATATCGTTCTTTGCTGGCCTCTTTCATTTCACCGTTGCTGCTAGCTGACAAATAACTGTTTGCTTTGTAAACGGCGTGCCTTTCTTGTTTTCTATATCTATGATCCTCAACTATATCCGATTCTAATGAGATTGGATCGTGATTACCTGAAAAAGGCTCACTCATTGCAGAGAATTTTGCAGCTGAATGCTATTGATCTCTTACTCAAAGGCTAGTTCAAATTTATGGCTATATGTAATTTAAAATAATCTGACCGGCGATGTAGTTATATATGACTAACACATTTTCGCAAATTCAAACTAGCCAATACTTCCAAATTGAAATTGTGACGAATAGTAATCAATATCGAGGCTATGTCGGTTTTCACGAATTTGCACTGTCTTTATCTGCTATAGCTATTTCTAAATTTCTAAAGAGACTGGTTTGCGCGCGAAGGACCAGCTAGTGGACCTTACGTTTCACGTGAGGATCTGGTTATTTGCCGTTGTTTGGGTATTTAACAGGAAGAATTCACGAGATTCATTGGTAGGCGAGACTTGCTCGCTTATTCTCGTCAAGATGGAGTCAGTTAAAAAGACCGCCAAATCTCATCTGCGGCGACTACTACTTTTCACGGGTTTTAAGCTATTACAGGTCTCTGTTTTTTTTTTTTTTTTTTGCACAGCGGGGTACAAAAATTTCCATTAGACAAATACGCATTAACCTTACAACCGCCACGATAAAAATCTCAATAGAACTTGGTCATGCGAGCCTCATAATGGGAGCCAGGCCGCGAAGCTTATGATGGATTTCTGGTGTAAAACGAATGATTTTATCGAGTAAAGTACAGTAGATCCTCCCCCAACCCACGAAAAAAAAAATTCTGTTCTTGCATCGCGTATAGTACGCTCCACCTTAAAGCTTCATAATAATAGTATGCTGATTATTAGCATGTGCTCTACTAATAGGCGCCGACACATGTTTGAGCCGAAGCAACTAAGCCTGACAAATTTTCGCGTAAAAAGCCTTGGTAGCTCCTTAGCCAAGTAAAAAGTAGCTATGCTAACAGAACTACTCATAACGGCGTCCCGGTTTTAATTCGGAACTAAAAAAGTTCTGAGTATCACTGAGAGCAATTCTACCCACGTCCGAATCCGGCTTGACATCTTGAATCTTGACCCATTTGTCTTTGAGAAGTTCAATGCGGTCTGTACCGCCCAAAAAACTTCCCGCTGATGGAACATCTATGAATGGCGTGTCTCTGGTCAACGCGGATATGCTTCCGATAAAATCAGGGGCGCGAGTGTGCCTTTTCAGGATGATGCTACACAGAGCACTGAGCATCATGATCGTAGTGGCGGTGAAATAGAAGCTGATCCATACCGATTCGACCCGGTAGTATTTCTGCGTTGGTTGAGACCACGTTCCTTCGGTTTGCCCCCAAGCAGATAGACCACTACGATTTGCATTGACTCCGTCGTTTCCGATGATTATGCTTTGATTCAGCGACATACGCCAGAAGGTGTTGAAAAGAAGTGCAAGACGATTTTGGAAGACGTTCATGTCTAGGTCGCTGTAAGTAAGGTCAAAGTAGTTGTCGAACGCTGTCGGAGGGTCCTGTAAGTACCGCTCCAATGTTGTCAGGGTTTGTGGATGTGTGGCAGGGAGAAGGGATGGAAGTTCTCGGGCGAGGGCCAGCCGGAATCCATCACCTCCGTAGTCCAGAGCAGATTCGTCGGAAACGACCGGTAAGTTAGGTGAGTGACGCATCCTTTCCGAGGCGCACGCTAGTTCTCCGGTGGCTGAACCTCTACTACATCTCACCTTTACGTCCACGTACGATGTTTTGATGTCGCAAAGCGTTAGCTTATTGCCGTAAAAACCATCTCCGCTCTTATAGCCGAACAAAAATGTATGCGAAGTGGACGTTCCTGATGAAGAGGCCGGCGTGTTCGTAGTTGCAGAGTTCCGGCGCGTATCCGTAAAGATTGATAAAGACATGGAATCGAAATTGAGCTCCATAAATATATTGGCATCTCTGTCTTTATGCACATCCATGGCGTTGTTTGGATCTTGCAGCCAAGCGGTCAAGTTTTGCCACGGCGAACACTTTCGTAGTTGGCGTTAGTCAGAAAGAGAATAAGGAATGAAAGGGAGTCGATGCTGGACTAACATCCAAAGTATGATAGCTGGACTGAAGTGTAAGGTTCATATTTCCTTCTCCAGACAATGGAAGGCCGCGTAGCGGGACACCGATGAGGGATTCGTATGGTGCAAGTATATCAGCTGGGACGGTCGTCCAGTCGAAAGGCCTGTTTGCGTCGTAACTCGGTAGCATATGGATGAACGGGACTCTCAAATTGCTCCACGTATCCTTTCTTGAGACTCTGATGGCCTCTGACGGTCCCCAAGGCGCTCTATGACATCATTGAACAATTGGCTTGAGCCGTTTGAGTAGAGCAAAGCGGCGCTGGGAGGGGCAATTGATGCACCAAACAGCGTCCGCACAGCCGTCCTTATATCCGCGGAGCTCGATGCACCGGTCCAGCCTGAGCTTTGTGTGACTGAAAAATTCCGGTATGGGAAATAGATCAGCTGATATTGCTCTTCAATGACATCCCTACTAAGAGTGATTGATCGCAACACAGCCTGGCTACCAGCAGGACTGAAGATCCATATGGCAGCTAGTAAAATAGAAGTAGATGCGAGGCCGGGAGAATGCAGAGCAACAGTCTTTCTAATGGTGCTAGCCAGCGTCTGGCTCGAAATAAGCATGTCTAAAGTCTTGTATAAATTAGTCGTAGAGCATTTTACAAAGGCATGTTTGCTACTTTACCCCAAGCTTTGTCCCACGTTCGGCTTTGTATAGCGCAAATGCTTTGACCATTGAGCCCACGACTGCTGCAAACGCCAGAGGCCAGATCGTAGATGCGACGTTCATCGCTTGCATTATGGCTGCACCGCTGGCCGACTCTCCATG
>JAUJDW010000158.1:0-60029 GCA_030512325.1 Lasiodiplodia hormozganensis | reverse complement strand
CACCGCCCCCCGCCGCCACATCCCCCTTCATCCCCTCCACCCCACCATCGCCCACAACAACCCCATCCCTCACCAACACCCTCCCCGCCTTCCGATCCTCGACCCTCTCAAAAAACTCCAACCCCAACACACCACCCTTGTCCTTATCCCCCTCCGTCAAAATCACCCCATTCGCGCTCCGCCAAAACGGCACCCCCGCCGCCAGGGCCTTCCTCAAATCGACGTAAATCAGCACGCGCGACGTGTTCCGCATGCCCGAAATGACCGGCGGCTGGACCTGCTTCTCCGCACTCTCCGCCGCCTGCTCCGCCTCCCCCTCTGCCTTCTCCTCGATCCGCGCAAACCCAGCCGGCAATCCAGGCGCCAAGTGCACGTGATTCCGCTTCATCGGCTTGAGGCCGCCGGAAGCGAGGATGACGGGCCAGGCCGCGGCGGTGGTGCCATGGACGCACATGGATGGGAAGTTCTCATCGTCGGCGGTGAGCAGCGTGAGCAGGCCTTCGCTGGCGACGGAGTTGATGCTGTGGCCTTGGTTGGCGCGGATGAGGTAGGCGGAGGGGTCGTCGGGGTCGGCGGTTGGGTCCGAGGTGGAGGAGGAGGAGGGTGCGGGGTCGGTGGTGGTGTCGGAGGATGGCGCTTCGCTGATGGGGATGAGGGAGAAGCGCTGCTTGTCGTTGGTGGTGACGATTGTGCGGATCTCGGGGAAGGTGACTTTGAGGGATTTCATGGTTTTGGTTTGGAGCTGTGGTAGGAGTGTTAGTGCGGGTGGTAGGGGGGGTTTAATGTTGTGTCGGGTGGGGGTTTTGATTATTTAATTGTGTGGAAGGAGTATGGTGGATTGGAGGGGAGTCAACCGGGATGCAATAAGAAACGGGAACCCGAATTAAAATCACAAAATCCTGAACCCAAGGAGCCTATAAAATGACAGGAAGATAAGATGAAAAAGAAAAAGAAGAATGAACATACCAGCTCCTGCACCGAGATATACCCTCCTGGCCCCAGCTTCAAACCTTCGTCCTCAGCCGAATGCCGCAATATCCTGCTCATCTTCTTCGACACCTGCACGTCTCTCGGCAGCGGGCCGCCTCTACCTCTTCCTCTACCACCGCGAGAAGACATACTGCTACTGCTGCGAGTGCCTTGTAAGACCGCTTCCCCTGCTGCACGCAAAGGTGTGAGTAATCGCCGAATGATTGCGGCTGAGGTGGGTTATCACGTGATTATCCCGGGTTTTGAGGTGGGGTGCTGAGTGTGCGCTTGAGGCAGGATGCCAAGATGTATGATGGCGTCTGTTTGTGTTGCAGGTGAGGTGGAGGACGCGTCGTTAAGTGCGTTGATGAGGGGCAGGCAGAAGTGACGTTTAGGTCGTTCCACAGGAATTTTTTAAAGTTGGCTCTGGGGAAGTCTCACGCATGACTCATGCAAGGGTCCGCCGGCAACGAGTTTTTCTGGCTCGGTGAGCGGAATCGATCACCGCACGCTACGAGATTATGACTGGTTGAACATGTAGTGAGAAATTAGAGACTTAGTTGCCTAGAAAATCGTAGATCGAATCCCTTTTCAGCTAAATGTGAAGATTGCTCACTATGAGCTAGAATGGTTCGTAATGATTGGTCTATTCCATACTCTCAACGCTCATTTCAACACGACAGCATACGACACTGGTATCTAGTAAACACCGTCTCCTAAACCACCTTCAAACATCGCTCACCTGTGAAAACTCCCCCAAACCCTCTTCCTCCACTTCACCTCATCTCACCCCCTTCTCACCTCAACAACCCACACATACACTGACAATCCGGCACGGGGCACGTCTTATGCTTCGCAAACCAATCCCTCGCATGATGCCCATGAAACCCATGCGTACACGTCATACAAAACACCATCTGCCTTGCCTCATGATCCTCATCCTTCAAGCTCTCAGCGCCGCCCACCGTCGCCGGGTCAGGGCTGCCCAGCCACATCATGCAGATACCACAACGCGGCATACGGCGCCCGCACCGCGGACACACCAAGCCCGAGTTATGGCTCGGCGAATTGCCGCTGTAGTTGAGCGGTTTGCTCGCGGGTTTGGCAGGCTTGCCGGTGATGGCTGCAGCCGCCGCGGCCGCCGCGACGGCGGTGTTGGCCGTGGGCGGTATGGCGGCCTGGGTGCCGGCGGCAGCGACAGCGCCGTTGTTCTGCGCGTCGGCGGATGACGAGGGGAGGGGTACGAGCTGGTCGCCGCGGCGGGCGAGGGCGAGCTGGCAGTGCATGCAGCGGATGGTGATCTGGCGGGGGAAAGGCTTGTTGAGGCAGGCGCCGTCGCGGGTGGTGGCGACCTTGTTGTGGGCGACGATGAAGCGGGTGCGCTCGATGAAGCAGCGCCACGTCTGCAGCTGCAGGAAGTACGTCTCGGTCCAGTAGTTCCAGCGCGCGTCGCTGACGTAGAGCGGGTTGGTGCGCGCCATGACGAGCACCGCCGTCTGCACGTCGCCGAACTTGGCAATGTACTGCTCGAGCAGGTCCATGGCGCGCTCGCCCAGCCCCGTGAAGACGAGCCCTTCGATGTCGCCGTAGACGCGCGCCCCGGTCGAGACGAACTTGATGAATTGTGTCAGCTGGTCGTCGTCAAGGTATTTGAGGGCCACGCCGACGCGGTCGACGAGCGAGAGCTCTTCGACTTTGGTGACGGCTTCCCAGTTGCCTGTGATGAAATATTGGAGGAGCGCTTTGAGGTACGGATCCTCCGTTTCTTCGGCCATCCACTCGCAGAGCTCGCGCTGGTCCTTGTTTACCGTGTCGCAGGCGATGACGGCACCCAGCCCGATATTCTGGAGCAATCGCTGACGGACGAGCTGTTTGAGGAAGTCAAGCGCGATGTCCTTGTGGCCTTTGAAGACCGCAAGAACGATGGCTTTGTAGTACTGTCCCTCCTCGATGAGAGCCTTGCAATTTTCGCGTATCCTCTGGGCAGAGAAAGTCCATCCGCAAATCGCTAAGCAGAGCTGACGGTGTTCTGGGCGCTGGGTCTTGACGCCTTGGAAAGGTGGATACTCCTTCTCTTGTACGATCTCCCGGATCACAGTGCGGAAATCCGGCGGCGACACCGATGGTCTCCCGATGAGTCGATACCCGTTTTGTTTCCCTCCAAGGCTATTCTCCCAAATGTACGCAACTCCCAGGTAGCTCAGATCAACTCCATCGGCGATCATGCCGCCGTCCTTGGCCAGATCATCGAGCCGCTGCACGAGTTCCCAAAGACCTACGAGCCATGGGTCATTAGAGAGAATCTGCTTGTTCTTCTTACAGTCCAGGCAGTAGCCCTCTTTTGCCCGCCTCTTTGCAACACCGAGGGCTTTCAAAGTATCACCAATGCCCATATGCACATCGGGGAACCCTAGCGTCAGCAACTGCTCGTGACGCTCGCGGCTTATCGTTGCTTTTGCGCGGTCGGGGGCTTTGTGGCCAAAGTTCTCCATGCTCAGCTTGTCGACACGAGCGAAGGCACCGATGGTGTTGGACTTGAATGCACCTTGCGATGGCCTCCTCTCATCGACGACGCGGACCTGCAGCCTTTCAAGGTCTTCGGAGATGGGCCCATCGGGCGGCGTGGGTTCGGCAACGGCCATCTGGTCACAGTAGATTTCGTCCAACGCGGTGAAGCGGACGGTTGGCGCTTGTGTGGGGATCTTGGTGACCTTGATCTCGCGGTTGTACTGTAGGTTGATGGTGCTGTGCGCCCCGACGGGAGATCCTTCGGCCATGAAATCGAACGCCATGGACCGAGTCGACTCGTCCTGGCCATACACCGGATCGTACCATGGGTAATGGAGAGTGTGGCTGTACTTGGTGAAGTGCTGGTATCGAGAGTAATTGCCCGATGAGCCGGGCACCTGATCCTTGCATTCAAACTGGGCTATTTCGACGACCTTGAGCTCGCCGGTATTTGAAATGGCACCGAAACACCCGCGTTTGGTACCACTGAAGCGAAGGCCCCAAATGGCGGCTCCATGAGTGTTGTCCACAGCGGGTCTTAATTCTAGCACGGCACCAGCAGGAGCTTCGGACGAGGGAGTAGTGGGACCCGGTCGAGAAGCAAAGCGACGATCCCACACACTCACTGTCGGGTCCCCAGTAGGACCGGCGGAGATGATGTAGTTCTCGTCCAAGGGATCAATGGCCAGATTGTGGACCTGGCGGGTTCCGTATTGGGCAGCGCTGACAGGGGCCGAGTCTGCGGTAGTGGCGTCAATCTAAGGCACAGGCCAAGGCGGGGCAATAGTCACGTACCACGGAGGTCATAGATGCGAATGCACTGGCGCGACACACCGGCAACAAGGGTCTGTGGATGGCCGGGGAAGAACTTGATACTCGTGATGGCTTCTGAGCTAGCAAGCTTCTTGTAGGGTTCCTGCTGGGCGGTGTAGGAGCCGAGATTGAGGTCATATATGTTCATGCAAAAGTCATTGCGGACTCTATCAAGGCCGGTGGCCAGCAGGTTGCCGGTACTGAAGGCGATCGAGTTGCATTTGCGCTGATGCTTGATGGGGAAGGATTGGGTAAAGTCGGAGTTGGGACGGCCGGCATCGATCTCCAGCAGACTTGCTTCTCCAGAGGCAGAGCCTATGGCCACATAGTGCTCATGGGTCTTGGACCAATCGAAGGCGGTGAAGTTGGGCAGCTTGTCGCGGGCAGCCAGCTGCTTCCAGCAGACCGTGTTCTTGTCCACATTGTCAACCTCACACAGACGAAGGCGGTTCCCCGCGACGTCTACGATAATGAAATGCGGCGACTGCTGGTGAGCATGAGGCGACCAGCGGATAGCGGCTTCCATCGTATCTCAGAGGCGAATGAAGTGAGGACTGGGGCCAGAGATGGGAGGCTGGCCATGTCACGGGCGGAAGCGAGCTGCAGGCCGAGGCGGCATGGCTCCGACGTGGAGGGCTGGTGGTGCTGGAGGTGAGGTCAGAGCTTTGGGCGTCGACGCTGAGGAACGGGCCGAGGAAGCGCCGCCGGCCCTGCGTCAATCCAAAGAATTTCCGTCGCGACTCCAACACCGCCGACAGTCATGCCCGGCCTGAAGCGCACCCGCGCCCAAGTCGACGCTGCCGAAGATTCCGCTCGCTCTTCCGCCGGCCGCTCCAACAAAATGAACCAAGCCAAACGCAAGGCTGACGGCAACGCGCCGCACGCAAAAAAGCAGAAGACGGCCGGCGCCAAACACCCGCCGACCAAGAAATACCAGCCCAAGAAATTCTCGCTCAACCCGCTCAAAGCCCGCATCCGCGACCTGCGCCGCCAGCTGTCGCGCAATGGCGACGATATGCCCGCCAACGTGCGCGTCGACAAGGAGCGCGAGCTGCAGGCCTGCGAGCACGACCTGTCCGTCGCCGAGGCGGAGCGCATCAAGCAAGACATGATCCCGCGCTACCACAAGGTCCGCTTCTTCGGTACGTCTCTCCATCATCTTCGCTATTCTGCCACGTTGCATGCTAACAGCCTCAAAGAACGCCAGAAAGCCACGCGCTTCCTCAAGAAGGCCGTCAAGCGCCTGAATGACAACTCGGACCCCGAGAAGCACGCCGAACTCGAGCGCGAGAAGCACGTCTGCGAAGTCGACCTCAACTACACACTCTACTACCCGCTGATCCGCGCCTACGTCTCGCTCTACGCTACCTCCAAGAACAAGGATGAGACGGATGGCGCCTCGGCGACGACCCGCATCGGAGGCAACAAGGAAATGTGGGAGCTAGTGGAGAAGAAGATGCAGGACAACACGCTGGAGGCCCTGCGAAATGGGCTGGAATGGAGGGAAGGGGCACCTGAGACGGCATCTTCAGCAACGCCTGCTGCCGCCCCGGCGCAGAAGAAGTCTACCAAGGCTCCCACTGCGAAGCCTGCTGCTAAAGCTGCCAAGGAAGAAGAATCCGGCGATGAGAGTGATGGCGGTTTCTTCGAATGAGGGGTCTCGAGTACACTGGGTTTGCGGCATAGCGTGGCGTTATGGTATTGGCTTGTCTGGCCTGGCGTTTGAAAGGACAAAAGCATTGGCTATGCAGAAAAACGATGGTTTCGCTTGCTGTGTGGGATTGGGAGACGGGCGGTTTGGCCGTGAATATACATAGGAATATTGTTTAGAAGGTAGATATGATGGTATATATCACAGGAAGAAGGTATGTGTCGAAGAAGAACTGGACTCTCGTTGACTTGAAATCATGACCATTTCATGTCTTCCATTGCGTAGGAGCAAAATGGACTTGCACATTGATTCGAGTGTCGGCGAGCAAAAGAGCAAAAAGCAACCGTAGGATCGTCACGCCTTTCCACAGCCCGCAAGCCCTCTCCTAACCCAGCGCAGGAACCGAAGTATGACACTGAGCTAGAATCGAACTCTTGAACTGCTTCAGACGTTCACCTAAACGGGCAACCCTCAGATCACAAACGCCCCGGGTTTTACGCCTTTAAGGTCCTGGTGGCAAGGTATAGTGCCGTAGCATGCCCCGTTGCGCTAACCATCTGTAACGGAAGCGCTCGCTTTCACGGTTTATGTAATACAGGCTCGGATGCTGCTTCCACTTGGGCGTATGTGTACGATTTGCTGCGTTTTGATGCTGTGAAATGTTCTCACGATTCAATTTTTCCACCCGACGTGCTTGCGCAATGACAAGAACGATAGTCATTGTAGTTTACTGCGTTACCGTCCTCGTAGTAAGGTGGTATAAATTGCTCTTTGCAAGTGAAGTTCGTCTGCGGTCAAATGCTCATGCGACAGCTTGCACAGAAAAGGTTAGCGTGCCCTAACGCGTTGTTTATCAACCTGTCATCCAATCCGTAGTCCCCGTTCAACCTTACCGACACCTTCAATTGGAATCCCCATTTGCTGAAAATGAGTTGCATGCGTGCTGTGCCGTTATCTTTAGGCGGATGGTCGAGTAAGTACTAGATGGCGCAGTCATTCTGTTTGCAACGCATACCCCGCCCAAACGCTGAAGATGATTTAAATTTCACTACTGATATTCAGGACGATTGAACAGTGTCAAGAAGTCACCGGGCCATGGCATCGGCAGCATCAAGCCCTCGGCATCTCCGAATCGGACTTTTCGAAGCTTCAGTTCTTCGAAAGCCGCAACACAGCACCGTCTTCGACCGCCGGCGCTCAGTTCTAATTCCGACGCCGGATCGTCTCGGGGATAAGCTTGGCCGAGGCTTCTCGACTACAAGTGAGTCTGGCCAATTACGCGCGCCGCAGTCATCCCCACAGGCCGGCACTTATCCGATGATGTCAGCCGAACGCGACCCCGCCCCCGCGCCGAACGCGTCGACAAGGAGAGCTCCGCATACCTCGACGCCATCGCGCCGTGCGGAATCGGATTTAGCGCTCCTCAAAAGAAGCTCGACTCTTCCTCGTCCGGTCAGCATTGGCTCTTTTGCTGCTCCGTATAGCACCTGTTCTAGAGATACCCCTTCCGCAATGGCACCGCAGTGGACTCATCTCATCCGCTTCATCGCGAAGGAGGACGGCCAGATTCATCTTGGCCAGATCGACGCCGCGCAGTACCCTGATGTCGGCATTGCCGTGTTTGAGGGCAAGGAGGTCGCCGCGAAGGAGGTCACCGGTGGCTTGTTCGATGGCGTTGTGACGGAGCGCGTTCTGCACGTGGACAAGGTAGGCTCGCAGTCTTCCCCATCTGGAGAAAGAGCTTGGATATCAATTGAGCCTCCCCGGGCCCGGATAATCCGACACAAGGGACATCATGCTCACCACGTCACCAGCTCCTCTCGCCCGTCACCGTCGACCAGGTGCCGCTGATCCGCTGCCTGGGCCTCAACTACCGCGACCACGCCAAGGAGGCCAACATGCCGATTCCGAACGAGCCGATCCTGTTCATCAAGCCGCGCACGGCGCTCAACGGGCCCTTCCCGGCCAAGATCAACGTGCCCAAGGTGGCGCAGGACGGCACGTCCGACTACGAGGCCGAGCTGACCATCGTCATCGCCAAGGACGGCAAGGACATCCCCGAGGACAAGGCCCTCGACTACGTGCTCGGCTACACCTGCGGCAACGACGTCTCGGCTCGCGCCCAGCAGTTCAAGAACAGCCAGTGGTGCTTCTCTAAGGGCTTTGATGGCAGCGCCCCCGTCGGCCCCGTGCTCGTTAGTGGAAAGGCGATTGGTGATCCCCACCAGCTGGATATCAAGGCCATTCACAACAAGAACGTTGTGCAGGACTCGAACACGAAGTATGTAGAAGACCTGGGGAGACTGTTGCCTGGTTAGAGTGCGGACTGACTGTGTCATAGGGAGATGATTTTCAACATCGCGAAGACGGTGTCGTTCCTGTCGATCGGCACGACGCTGGAGAAGGGCACCCTGATCATGACCGGCACTGGTCCGGGCGTCGGCGCCATGCGGAATCCGAAGGTCGTGCTCCAGAACGGCGACGACATGCGGGTGCACATCCAGGGCATTGGGACATTGATTAACGAGGTGTACTATGAATAGGAGAGGTGAAGAGACGCGTGAGGTTGGGGGAGTGGGACCTATAGACCCGGCAGAAAAAGCAATAACAACCAACGTCTCAGGCTCGCCGGACCGAAACCCGAGAATTGCGGGATTATTAAGTGAGCCGAATGCCTGGTATTTTTTTTTCGCTTTTATTCCGTCTCTCTGTGGGGCAAAGGCTTGGTGTGCGAGGAGAAGAAGGTTGACCCGAGAATTTCGGAAGACGTTAAGGGGACAGTGAGCAAGCACGAGCGGTGCGGACCGCAACAGACCCACAACTGTTCCGAAGATTCCCTTCTCTCGCCACCACGAGCTCAGCCTTGTCCCCGTGTATGCAATCCAGCAGCTGCACTCTTACAAACCTGTACTACAAACCCTTACTAAATTTCATTCAGGACGCGTCGCATTAAAGCTCGCCAAACCGAGGAGCCTCCCGCTAACCTCGGGATGTAACCCTGGGGCAGATCAGATCTGACTAGCCCAGATGGAACCTGAGTATGACACAGGTCCGCTGATAGCATTTTTACTCATCATACAGCGGCATTTTCCAACGGTATGGATGTCTCAATATTCTGGCGGTCTCCAGCTCTGTCACCGGGTACAGAGAAAACGTACTCGTCTTCTCGTGTTCGTGGAGTGGGGCAATAATTATTCAGTGCATCCAAATTAATCCACTCGCTTATCGGATCAGCTGAAGCACGTGTGTCGTACTGGCCGTTTTTGCTTTGTTTGAAAAAGCAGGGAGTGCTGGGCACGATCAGCCCTTCTGGAACATTGAAGGATCAGCTCTTGTTTTCTTTCCAGGGATACAAGGCTGATGCTCATGCCGAGGTACGTCGAACCCTTTCGGTCCTCCTTTGGTGATATGATCCTGGGCGAAACGCTTCAAAAGCAAACATCCCTGGCCTCATATCGCCGATCGTTGTACTAAAACGGCCAGCCACAGAATAGTGGACCTCGGTATGCTGCGTCTGCTCGTAATGCGTATAGCAAGGACAGCTGATTTTTGCAGCAGAAGCGAACAGGCGACCCACAGTTTTTCATCCTTCCTATTCTGGGTCCTTAACATCCTCAAACGCTGTGGGTACCACCCCGGATCAGGGCTCTCTCCACGCCGTACGCCACTGTTATCGCGCAATCTGTGCTCCGATACCAATCAATTGATCATGCCATGAGGAATCAACCCTTAGAACGCCGAGACACGCCAAGGTACAGTGGGTTGATCTCAATTTGGAACCCCGCACCGTGCAGATGAGCCCCCTGGGCCAAAAGGCTTGTTAATCACATCAGAATAAAGAATAAGGTATGCATGATTTCTTTCCCCGGAGCCATGTTGGCTACTCGTTACGGGGGTGTCTACAGGACTTCCCATCTAACAATATGTCCGAGACAGAAAAAGTGAAAAGACCCAAACTCCATACCCTTGTAGACCCTGGCTTCTAGTTATCCACCTTTGCTGTCAATCTCATAATGGCCTCGCCAAGCTCTCGCAAGGTGGCGGCGTCTCTCGGCACCGTGTGGCCTTTGCCGTGGTCAAAGAGCTCAGCCGTATCTTCGTCGCAGAGATTGAACAAAGCCATTGCTCCGTGGATGTACGGATCGTAGCAGCCGACGATGTGACAGGTCGGAATGTCAATGACATCGTCGCACTCATCGGCCAACAAGGCATGCACTTCGCCGTTGTTTTCCAGCTTCAGCGGGGGCCAGCCAGCCAAGAATATGGCAGCCTGGAATAAGGTCAGCGGTTTGAATCAATGGCCACAGCAGTGGGAGCTCCTACCTTGATCCGGCGTGGGATTCCGTGTTCCTCAAACCGTCGACGCTCCTCCAACACAAGACTGGCCGCAGTCGTTGCGCCTTCGGAATAGCCGAGAATCCCCTTTGGTGATAATCGTCAACTATCAGTTTTCGAGCTTCCTTTCCGGTCTACTTACTTCGATCTCCGGGTCCGCATCAATCACGTCAAACAGGTGGTTGAGGCATTTCCGCAAGTTCAAGCCGTTGCCGCCGTTAGCTGGGCCCTGGTCGAAGAGCCGGCGCATGGTATCTTCGGCCGAGATGCCCTCAGGGAAATCGCGGATCTTGTCGAGGATGTCTTCAAAGCCCTCCATACCGTCGAATTCCACGAAGCGGTACAGTGGACCAGGACCGAAGTAGTCCTCGAAGCCTGGAGGCGGCTTCGCCGGGACTGTGCCTTGGGTCCATGTGAAATCGACCACGCCAGTCTTCTCGCATTCGGCAGCGAAGGGCCCGAGCTGGACTTTGAAATTCTGCGGGAGCAATCAGCAAAGGTGCTGGAAGATACGCGGGTCCTCGAGTGCAGACCTGTGCGCTACCATAGGCGCCGGGGAGACAGAGGAACTTCATGACGACTGTGGAAGGTGACAGAATGTCGATAGAGCTCGTCGACAGGACTGGACGGTGGCTCCGTTATCTACCCCGACCACGCGTAGGGAGACACCAGGTGTGTTTCGTTTTCCTTTTCAATACTTTCGAAGCACGCAACGGGCGCCTGAAAGATAGCGCGTCAGCGATATCAAAGGGAGCGATCTGCACCACCAAGATATTGGCGGCGATGGTTGCCACGTACGGGCCAGACCCCCCGCGGCAAGTCTTGTCGAAACAAGCAGGATCGTCTGACGGAAAAAGCGATAGCGCTGGGAGGGCCAAGCCTTAGCCACGCGGCCGACTTTAATAAATCTCTTTCACCGATTGTCTAGGCTGGGACGATGCTCGTCCGACCGTTTTGAGGCTCTCTCGTTTCCTGCGGCAAGGACGGGCCGAGAGGGACAGACCGAGAATCCGAGGCTTGACCAGCCGGTCGGGAATGATGTAACAAAACGCAAACCATGCGGCGTCCGTGTCGCGCGAGTGCTTCACATCCGGAAACCTTGTCCGAAACCCCATCCGAGCGCCGCGTTTTAGTGTACCACTCAGACTGCGTAAATCATGCTGCTATCTGGTGCCATGACTCTCGGGCACGAGCCATGACTCTTGTGGGCTCCAGGTCATGGAACCACAACCCTGGGAAATGGTGCAATTAATGTTCCGGGGTCAAGGATTCGTTATCCGACGGCCCTCTTAAGCTAGCGAGACTCAAGAGAGGAAAAAAATGGGGCTCCTGGGGAATGGGGGATGCCTGTGTGACAACAAAGGGGATCGTCGACCGAGAAGACTCCGGACCAACGGGAGCGGGGGGATCGGTCGTTGGTGCTGCGCCGAACAGAGCTTATCCACACCCCAGCCCGCCTAGCCAACTCCGCAACTCCGTTCTTTCCAATTTCGCCCTCTCTGGCCTGAAAATCATGCAGCCCTGCAGATATTCCTCAATAAGGTGTCTCACACGGAAGTATTCAGCCAGGTGGGCCCTGATCGTTTGACATTGAACTCAATCATTGATCTGCGCCATCACATGTGTGGTTCGACCACCTTCCTGTCTTGGAGAGTGCGCACTACCCTCCACCATGTCCTCAACCCGCCATCTGTCCCAGGGCCGAAAAAGGAACATTACGTACGTTTCAATGTAGCGCCTCGCGTAGCAGAGATTGGGTCCTGTGATGAGATTGGAAGCTCTGGGCTGTTCGGTTTCCGAGGCCGTTTACTACGGTTGCCACCGCAGACATAAAATGGACAGCCTGACAGCACCCACCCACCTGGTTTGATACCAAGTCCCTCGGCAGCTACTCCTCTGCGTATATACCCCCGCCGGCACTGCACGTTACATGCTTCTCTGAGCTCTAAGCCTCCTTGTTTCTCACCATCGTCTCTCTTTTACCACATCAAGCTTTCGAAACAGACCCCAGGTCAGAGCCATGGCTCAGCCGATATCAAACCAGGGCTACGATGGCAGCCTCATGCCCGTCGCCATCGTCGGCATGTCTTGCCGCCTGCCCGGGGACGTGTCAACGCTGGAGGAGTTCTGGCGTCTGATGTCCAGAGCCCGCAGCGGATGGTCCGAGATACCAGCAGACCGCTTCAGCAAGGACGCGTACTGGCACCCCAACCCGGAGAAGAAGGGCTGCTTCAACAACGTGGGCGGCTACTTCCTCAACCAGGACCTAGCGTGCTTCGACGCCCCCTTCTTCAACATCACGGCGCAGGAAGCACAGTCGTTAGGTAAGTCATCACGCGTCCCCGCCTTATCAGCACGCGATTCGTTTCATTAGCTGATCGCCGTTTTTTTTTCCTTGGCACGCCCACAGATCCCCAGCAGCGAATCTTGCTCGAGTGTGCCTACGAGGCGCTAGAGAACGCGGGCGTGCCGAAAGAGTCGGTGATCGGCTCCAACACGGGCGTCTTCGTGGGCGGCGCGGCGTCCGACTACCGGCTGGGCAACCTGCGCGACGCGGATCACACCCCCATGTTCGACATCACGGGCAACCATGAGTCGATCCTGTCCAACCGCATCTCGTACTACTTCGATCTGCGGGGCCCGAGCTGCACCGTCGATACGGCGTGCTCGTCGAGCTTGTACGCACTGCACCATGCCGTGCAGAGCATTAGGGCCGGCGAGTCGGACCAGGCGATCGTCGCCGCTTGCCACATCAATCTCGCCCCGGACGACTTTGTGAGCATGTCCATGTCTAGGTTGGTTTTGGTCATTTCGATAGTGTTGTGTGATGGGAGGCTGACTAGTAACAGGCTCTTCTCCGAAGAGGGTAAAACCTATGCGTTCGATCACCGCGCCAAGTCTGGATTCGCACGTGGCGAAGGCGCCGGGTGCTTGGTCCTGAAGCCGCTGGATCAGGCGATCCGTGACAATGACAGAGTGCGGGCGGTCATTGTCAACACCGGCGTGAACCAGGACGGCAGGACCGTTGGTGAGTGGTGTCAACTTCGAGAATTGTTCTAGTACTTACATGCGCTTAGGTCTGTCGAGTCCTAGCGGCGAGGCGCAGGAGCGTCTGATGCGCGAAGTCTACGCCAAGGCAAATATCAGCCCTGAAGACACTGGCTTCGTCGAGGCACATGGCACTGGCACAAAGGCTGGAGACCCTATTGAAGCCACAGCTATTCATCGTGTTTTCGGCAAAGGCCGGACGGCGCGACAGCCGCTGTACTTCGGTTCAGTGAAGACCAATGTCGGGCATCTCGAGAATGCCAGCGGTCTGGTCTCCGTCATTAAGGCAGCGATGATGCTGGAACGGGGGTTCATCCTGCCGAACATCAACTTCGAGAAGCCCAACGAGGCAATACCCCTGGCCCAATGGAACATGAAGGTAAGCTTTCATTAATTTGTTTCATTCTTTTGAAGATAGAACCACCTGCTCACACCAAACCCCCCAGGTCCCCACAACCCAACGCCCCTGGCCAACAACCAAGCGCTACATCAGCATCAACAACTTCGGCTTCGGCGGCTCCAACGCCCACGCCGTCCTCACCAAGCCCCCACTGCCCCCCAAAACCGCCCTCGCAAAGGAAAGCGCCGACCCCATACCCCGCCTCTTCGTCCTCTCCGCCAACGACGAAAAGGCCGCGCGCGCCTCCATGGACGCGCTCGGCGTCTTCCTCGAGCAGCACCCGGAAGTCTTCCAAAAGTCGCTGACGCGCAACATCGCCTACACGCTCTGCCAGCGGCGCTCGCACCTAGCCTGGCGCGTCGCCTGCGTCGCGTCCTCGTCCAACGAGCTCGCCATCGCGCTGAACAGCCCGGACGCCAAGCCGGGCCGCTGCGCGCCCCAGCAACCGCCGAAGATCGCGTTCGTGTACACGGGCCAGGGCGCGCAGTGGCACGCCATGGGCCGCGAGCTGCTCGACGCGTTCCCCGTCTTCGCGGAGTCGATGCGCAGGGCGGACGCGTGCTTGAAGGGGATCGGCGCGGACTTCTCGCTCGTTGAGGAGTTGATGCTGGATAAGGACAGCTCGAGGGTTGGCCTCGCGCACATCAGCCAGCCCATCTGCACCGCCGTTCAGCTCGCTCTGACCGACTTGCTTGCGGCGTGGGGCGTAAGGCCGGCTGCTGTGACGGGCCACTCCAGCGGCGAGATCGGCGCCGCGTACGCGGCCGGCCTGCTCGGGCTGGAGGACGCGATGGCGGTGGCGTATCATAGAGGCCAGGCTGTGATAAGGTTGAAGGAGAAGCATCCCGACCTGCGCGGCGCGATGCTGGCGGTCGGCGTCGGCGCGGACGAGGTAAGGCCGCTGCTCAAGACGTTGAAGAGTGCGGGAGGAGTGGTTGTGGCGTGCGAGAACTCGCCGAATTCGATCACCGCGTCTGGCGATGTGGAGGCGGTGGAGGAGCTGGCGGCGAAGATTGAGGAGATGCAGCAGTTCAACCGCAAGCTGAGGGTTGATGTGGCGTATCACTCGCCGCATATGGGGCTGGTGGCGGATGAGTACCGCGCGGCGATACAGGATGTCAAGCCGCTGCCGGAACAGCAGTCTGCTGACTTCTACTCGTCGCTGCACGGGAAGAAGGTCGAGGGAGATATCCTGGACGCGTCGTACTGGGTCGACAACCTGACCAAGCCCGTCCTCTTCTCCACCTCCCTCCGCGAGCTCTGCATCGGCAGCACCCCCGACATCCTCGTCGAAGTCGGCCCGCATTCCGCGCTCGAGGGCCCGGTCAAGCAGACCCTCAAAGCCCTCGGCAAGCAAGCCAGCAAGACGAGCTACCTGCCGTCGCTCGTCCGCAACAAGAACGCCGTCACGACCTGCCTCGAGCTGGCGGGCAAGCTCTTCACAAAGGGCCACACGGCGCTCTCGTTTGAGCAGATCAACGCGCCCAAGGACGAAGTCAAGACGCCCGTCTTCCTCGCAGAGATGCCGCCGTACCCCTGGTCGCACGGGCAGAACACCCGCTACTGGAGCGAGTCCCGCATCAGCAGGAACCACCGCATCAAGCGCTTCCCGCGCCACGACCTGCTGGGCCGCCTGGCCGACTACTCGAACAACGAGCTCGAGCCGACGTGGAAGAACGTCGTCTCGACCGACGACCTGCCCTGGCTGCGCGACCACCGCATGCAGGAACTGACCACCTTCCCCTTCGCCGGCTTCGTCTGCATGGCCGTCGAGGCCGCGGCGCAGCGGGCCGTCATGCGTGGTGGTGCTAGCAGTGTGGAGGATGTGGTGTCCGCCGACCACAACCGCTTCGTCCTCCGCGAGGTGCTCGTCACCCGCCCGCTGCTGCTCGAAGACGGCCACGAGTACGAGACGACCCTCACCCTCCGCCCCTACGCCGAGGGCACGCGCGCCTACGCCGACGCCTGGGACGAGTTCCGCATCTGCTCGTGGACCGAGGCGAAGGGGTGGACGGAGCACTGCCGCGGGCTCGTCGGCGTGCGGAAGGACTCCTCCTCCTCCTCCTCCAACCCCGTCTCCTCCGACCGCAGCAGCGTCGTCGGCCGGCAAGCCACCCAGCGGCTTCAAGCGGCAAAGGAGCTCTGCAACACCACCACCACCCCCGCCATCGACCCCACCCTCTTCTACACCCACCTCTCCACCGCCGGCGCCTGCTACGGCCCGCTCTTCCGCAACGTGCTCGACCTGCGCGCCACTGCCTCCACCGCCCTCGCCACCATCGCCGTGCCCGACACGGCCGCGTCCATGCCGCTCGGCTACGAGGCTGCCGGCTCGCTCGTCCACGCCGCTTTCCTGGACCAGGTGTTCCAGCTCGCGTTCCCCATGCTCGGCGCTGGGCGCTGCGAGGACGGCATGCGGGGGACGCTGTACATGCCGTCGGCGGTGCGCGAGATCAGCGTCAAGGCGGGCGCCGTGCCGACTGGTGTGGGCGAGCGGATGAGGGTTGTGGCGGGCGGGAAGCCGGATTTGGTTAATCCGCGGCCGGTGGATTTTAGGATGGAGGGGTGGAGGGAGGGGGTCGAGGATGGGGAGCCCGTGGTCGCCTTTGAGGGGCTGACGTTTAGCCCGATTAAGGGGGGTGCGGGTGCTGGTGGGGAGGAGGTGGAGCCGAGGGAGGTGTGCTTTAAGTTGGTGTGGGAGCCGCTGGAGCAGAAGGCCGAGGCGCATGAGGGCAATGGGGTCGTTAATGGGGGAGAGAAGCCCCATGCTAACGGGGTCAATGGTGTCAATGGGCACTCGAACGGCACGAATGGCACTAACGGCACGAACGGGCATCATCACGACCAGCCCAATGGGACCAACGGCGTCAACGGCAAGACGGAGGCCGGCAAGGACACTTCCAGCGCGTCTGTCGTCATCGTCGCGGACGCGCTCGAATCGAACCCGCTCCCAGCCGCCCTAGCAGATGCCATCGCCATCCGTACCAGCCAGACCGCGGCAGTGTCGTCTCTGGCTGGAGCCGACGCTGCAGACAAGCTGTGTATCGTCTTGTCCGAGCTCGACAGCCCAGTGCTCTCCACTGCCACCCCCGAGACGTTCACCCAAGTCCAAAAGCTGCTGACCAAGTCCGCCGGCGTGCTCTGGGTGACGCGCGGAGCCTACAAATCCGCCACCAACCCCGAATCCAACATGGCCGTCGGTCTCATCCGCTCCGTCCGCTCGGAGACCGCAGCGAAGGCCGCTACGCTGGACTTGGACCCCCATTCTACCTGCAGCACCACGGAACAGGTAGACCTGATCATGAAAGTCTTCAAGCGCGCCGTCATGCCCTCGCCACCAGGGGACATCCCCAACGACGACCACGCCATCGACATGGAATACGCCGAGCACTCCGGCACCCTCGTCGTCCCCCGCATCGTCCCCGACGCCGCCACCAGCCTCTTCGTCCACCGCGAAGCCTCCTCTCAATCCAACACCCCCTACCTCCAGCCCTTCCCCCAGCCCGGCGACCGCCGGCGCCTCCGCCTCGCCATCGACACCCCCGGCGCCCTCGACTCCCTCTACTTCGACGACTACGCCACCGCATCCTCCACCTCCTCCTCCTCTTCCTCCTCCCCACCCCTCGCCCCCGACGAAATCGAACTCCACATCCACGCCACGGGCATCAACTTCAAAGACATCGTCATCGCCATGGGGCAACTCCCCAACCCCTCGCCCACCGCCTCCCTCGGCATCGAAGCCGCCGGCGTCGTCACGCGCGTCGGCGCCGCCGTGTCCAGCCTCGCCGTGGGCGACCGCGTCGCCGCCATGCCCGACGGCGCGTACGGCACGCACACGCGCTGCAAAGCGTCCTCCGCGGCGCGCATACCGGGCGACATGAGTTTCGAGCACGCGGCGTCGATACCGATCGTGTTCTGCACGGCGTACCACGCGCTGGTCGAGCTGGCGCGGCTGCAGCGGGGGGAGAGGGTGCTGATCCACGCGGCGGCGGGCGGCGTGGGGCAGGCGTGCGTGCAGCTGGCGCGGATGCTGGGCGCGGAGGTGTATGCGACGGTGGGGAGTGCCGACAAGAAGGCGTTGGTGGTCGAGGCGTACGGGGTGCCGGCGGAGCGCGTGTTTTACTCGCGCGACACGGCGTTTGGGGAGGCGGTGCGGGAGGCGACGGGTGGTGAGGGTGTTGATGTTGTCGTGAACAGTTTGGCGGGAGAGTTTCTGCGCGAGTCGTGGGCGTGTTTGGCGCCGTTTGGGAGGTTTGTGGAGATCGGGAAGAGGGATATTACGGCGAATACAAGGCTGGAGATGGCGCGGTTTGCGGACTGCGCGACGTTCGCGTCGTTGGATTTGACGAGGTTGGCGAACGATCGGCCGAAGGTTATGGCGAGGGTGTTGGAGGCGGTGATGAGGTTGTTTGAGTTTGGCGCGGTGAGGCCGGTGCAGCCGGTCAAGGTGGTGGGTGTGGGCGAGGTCGAGGCGGCGTTTAGGCTGTTGCAGAGCGGGAAGACGATGGGGAAGGTCGTGGTTGTGCCGAGGGCTGGGGAGAAGGTTATGGTGAGTGGCTCGTACACCGTTAGAAACAGGGCTGGAGGACTGACATTTTTCTCACTAGGCTACCCATCCTCGCAAACGGGACCTATTCCGTCCCGATGCTTCGTACCTGATCGTCGGCGGTACCGGCGGTCTCGGCCGCAGCATGGCCAAGTGGATGGTGCAGAAGGGCGCGCGCACCGTCGTCCTGCTCTCCCGCAGCGGCAAGACCGACGGCAAGGTCGGCCAGCTGATCGAAGACATGAAGCAGTCCTTCGGCGCCAACATCGTCGTCCGCGCCTGCGACGTCGCCGACGAGCAGAGCGTAAGAGCCCTCGTCGACGACTGCACCACCAGCCTCCCGCCCATCCGCGGCGTCATCCACGCCGCCATGGTCCTACGAGTAAGCCACCCTTCCCCCTCATCTTCCCTCCCTCCCCTCCTCCACATCACCTTCTAACCCGCTTGCCTCACCCCTAGGACACCCTATTCGAAAACATGACCTTCCCGGACTTCCAAACCGTCATATCCTCCAAGGTCGCCGGCGCCTGGAACATCCACAACGCCCTCCTGTCCTCATCCGTCCCCCTCGACTTCTTCATCGCCCTCTCCTCCGTCGCCGCCATCGTCGGCAACCGCGGCCAAGCCGCCTACGCCGCCGCCAACGCCTTCCTCGACGCCTTCGTCCAGCACCGCCGCTGCGTCCTCGGCCTACCCGCCACCTCTATCGACCTGACCGCCGTGTCCGACGTCGGCTACCTGGCCGACAGCGTCGACGCGGCGCGGCGCAACGAGGTGCTGACGAACATCGGTGGCGACACGCTCTGCGAGAACGAGGTGTTGGCGTTGCTGGCGGCCGCGGTGGAGGGGCGGGACGGGGTGTTAGAGGAGGGTTGTGGTGGGCATTGTTTGACGGGGCTGAGGTTTCCCCGAGCGGCGGAGGGAGGAGGTGGTGGGATTCAGCCGCAGCTACCGTTCTACGCCGACGACGCGAAGTTTAGTGTGCTGCGCGCGGCAGCGGTGGCGGACGCGTCTGCCGCGGCGGCGGAGGCTGCTGGGGGCGAAGGTGGTGGCGCAGCGGCGGTGAGGGTTTCGCTTGCGCAGGCGCTGGCCCGCGCGGCTAGCAAGGAGCTGGCGGTTGATTTGGTGTCCCGCGCGTTGCTGGAGAAACTGTCGGCGATTCTTACCGTGCCGCTGGAGGACATGGATGCCGATGCCGAGAGGAGCGTCACGACGTACGGGTTGGATTCGCTGAATGCGATTGAGTTGCGGAATTGGATTGCGAGGGAGGTGAGGGGAGTCAACTTGCAGGTGTTGGAGCTGCTGACGAGTGGGAGTGTGAGGGCGTTGGCTGGGGTGGTGGTGAAGAGGGCAGGATTAGAGTTCAAGGAGGAAGGGGAACAGGCTGAGGCTTGATGGGATCGATTTGGGAAATTTGTCTAGATGGAATGAGATCGGGAGGAGTTTTGGTTTCTGGTTGGTCTCATTGGTTGGGAGTTCATTCTTCGGTTAGATTAGTGGACGTTCGTTTTTCAGCTCTAGATCCCAATCGTCTTCATCCTCATTGATGTTTCCATACATACATGGTGAAAGTGTGTCGCGTGCACTCAACTTCTTCCCGTAATTTTCCCTTTTGGCATGTGCTCGATGTCGCGATAGAGAAGGAAGAGCTAGGCTGGTAGTGGAATTTAGTTGGCACTACCACTTAGTACCGAAGACCCTGCTCTCGTATTCGGGGTTCGGGCCGTAAACGGGCATTACCCGCTGTCTTGTTCGTTCTTTCTCCTTTCTCTTGACTTGACAAGCTGAAGTTGCAACAAGGATTTGCTGGTATGTACGTCTGGGCCAGAATCAAATGGCCTACTCCTAAATAAAATGAGGTCTCCTGTAGCGCTCCTTCTGCAGCTGCAGCAGTTGTAATTACTTTGACGTAAATTCAATGGTCTTCTTATCGGTTGGGCGACTCCTGCCCACCAGCTTCATCAGGCCGCGTCGATCTGCTAAGCGCTAGGAGAATAAAAGGAGCGGGAATCGAAGCAAGGGAGTGCCGCGTTGCGCTGCTAAATACTGGCGTAGATCCTTCCGGCGACGACAGCAGCCACATGTGGGGGGCGTCGGGTGCGTCTGTAGTGTGCGGGGTTCGGTAATCGGCTACGAATACTTGATTATACATAACGCGTACTTTGAGGCGATCGCCGAGAGCTGCCGGAACCATCGTCTTCTGGCCTGAGACGGCGTCATCACTAGCGAGCAGTCAGGGACGGCAGACGGATCCCTTCGGAGCCGGCCCGGCCTACCGCGAGGGACGGATATCTTAGGCTGCCTGTCAACCACTATTGCGTGGCGAGTAGGATGAGGGTTGACGTGGACTCTCCCGCCTTCTACGCTTCTTCTTCGCCCACCCCTCATCGTTCCATATCTCGCTTGCTTGCGGCTCTCCGATCGCTGACTCTTTAACGCATAATATTGGACAATTAACACACCACGTGCCGCGTCTCCCTGCGACGGGTCCAGCCCAACCCAAACCTATTCGCTGCGCAACAGGTCCATAGACGTCGACGGACTTACTTCCGCCCCTTAGCGTCCCGCGCTATCGCTTCCCCCCTTCTTTTCGCCTGTTTCATCCCTACCGCTCTTTATTTTATCGCGACGCCATCCTCAGCCGCGCCGTGCCGCGTCTCTGCAATAATATTCCACGGACCAAAAAAGAACAACAGAAGAACCCAAAACGACACGCCCCGCATAACGCCTCCCGAAACTCAAAAACCCCTCAACCTTATACCAACACCCCCCATCATCTTTTTCCTTCCATCTGCAAAAGAATTCTCCGACAACACCGTTTTTCCCTTTGTTACTACTCTCTCGGCTCCTCGGCGATCCTTGCGTGGATCTACGTCGGCTCTTCTTGGATACCTACCCCCTTCCCCCCGGAGCTGCGCCCGCGCAGGATACGAACCGCACGTAACACCATGCCGTCCAAACGCGGCGGCTCTATCGCCACCACATCCACCTCCACTACCAACGCCAACGCCACTGCCGACGTCGACGACGCCGCCATCCGCAAGCGCAAGCAGAACCGCCTCTCGCAGCAATGCCTGCGAGAAAAGCGTTCCGCCGGCGTCGCCAACCAGTCTTTCTTTGAGCGACTGGGCGCCGACATCCGGCGGTTGCGCGAGGTGTGCGAGCAGCAGGGAGGAGGGGGAATGGGTGGAGGTGGCGGTGGCGGGGCTGGGGATGGCGGGGTTGACGTGGTGGCGGAGCTGGTGCGGATTAATGAGGGGCTGATCGAGGAGAATCGGTGTCTACGAGAGGCGGTGCTGCGGATGCGGAAGAAGCTGTTGAGTATGAGTGGGCAGGCGAGTGCGGCGGCTGGTGAGTTCTACGTTGTTTCTCCTGTCCTCGTTTTTTTTTTCCCTCTCCTGCGAGATTTGGGGGGCATGGAGCGGGAAACGGCACAAGACGGCAGGTGTGGGGCCATGCAGGGGGAAAGGAAGCTGACGTGCATAACACAGAGGACCCAGTGTTCCAGAAAATCCTGGGGAAGGAGTCCGATGCGCCTGAAACGACGGGCGGCGGCGCTGCGCCAAACAAGCGGCGGAAGACCTCGTCGAGCACCGGATCGGGGTCGGCGTCGGGTAGGGCTGTCGGATATGCATCATCGGATGCGGATGAGCCGGATCGCAGCGAGCGGGCAGCGCTCGATGAAGGGGAGATCCTGGCAAACTTTCCGCTCGAACCGTCTGGATCCTTCAACCCCCTGGTAGCGGCAACGTCTGCGCCCCAGGCCAGCGCTATGCAAGCCTTCCATCAACAACAACATCGGCCGGGGGATCCGCTATGCATGGAGTTTCCGCCAACTACCAGACCGATGCCGGGCCAAGACTTCCACACCGCGCCGAACTTCTCGTTTACGAGTGTTCCGCAGATATCGTTGACGAATACGGCCATATTGGACGCTTGGATGAGTCGCTCGTACGCTAATCTCTTAACCCAGAAGATCGAGAACGTATGTGTGCAGTACGTACTCAAGTCGAGAGCCTGCAAGCTGGACATGGGAGGTGGTCTTGGACCTCTCTACCAGCAGTTTGATGAGAGAGCAATAGTCGACCGGCTAGCAGATATTGCAGTCCACATGATATTTGACGACACTGGACTAGGAAGATTCATCAACGTCCTTGAGGTTTGCTTCACGATTCTCGTTCCGATAGACGTAGCTAATCGTTGCGCAGGGGGCAAGGGAATTCCTCCGATCAGCTGTGGCATGCCACATCATGTTGGGCTCCGCAAAGCCGCACGACATAGTCGACGAAACCGTCACCGACACTCCCGCCTTGACCACCAGCGCAAAACCCGCCATCGTCGACCTCATCGCGTGGCCGTCCCTCCGCGACCAGATGATGTTCCACAGCAGCTTCTACGACCTCGACGAGATGATCGAGGACGTCGTCAACTACTGCGTCGCCGACATCCCCGAGCAGAACCTCGCGTTGCAGATGTACAGCACCCCGCCAATCGCCTACCCGCACGTCACCAGCCCCCAAGACTACGAAGCCGTCAAGCCGTTTAGGTTCTCGGAACGCGAGTTCACGCACAAGATGATGCAGATCAGCAACCGCGATCTGTTTGACATCATCGCCCAGCGGATGGAGGAGCCGCCGTGCACGGCCGCGAGCATTCACGCGCATTCGGACATGTTGCGGACGTCGGAGAGCGAGTGCTTGCCGGCGAAGACGGAGATGGCGAGAACCTTTAAGGGGTACAGACTAAGCGACGCCTTCTTCAAGAAGTATCCGTTCTTGCAGTGCTCGTCACGTAAGTCTACAACCATGAAACGTGTGTATGTGTGATCATGAGGGGACTAACGAGCAGAAAGTGGCATCGCCGTATCCCTTCTACCCCTCCTCGAAAATCCAGGGCTACTGAATGATCCACCTGCCATTACGACAATGACGACAACGAGTGTACGGACTGTAAATACTACACTAATAGACCCAAGTTCTGTGCTAGCCTTCGGGTCTCAACGCCTTGGAACACAGGAGGCCCCCAGTTTGCCTTCAGAAGCAGCGTTGATTCCTCCCACATCTCGCCTCCCCACCTACGAGCTCTCCTCCAAGACTAAGCGCAGTCTCCCGATGCGCCAGATACATAAAAAATATTACGTCCGCTTAGACGCATCTCAAGAATTTTCTATGAGGACGGAGTTTCTGGTGTGGCTTTTTGCAACGTGGTGTGGCAAAATAGCATAGCCCTCTACGACTTCATACGAGGAGGTCACAAGAGAGGGGAAGAGGGAAAGGCCGATGCCATTATTGGCTTTGGGAGGGATCGGGGAACAAAAGGCCATGAGATGAGGCAGAGAGAGCAGCTATACCCAGTCTGCTCAATTTCCAAGGACCTCAGCCGTCCGGTGGCTGACAGGACGCCGAAAGTCACTTAACGATCTTTAGCCCTCCTGCCTGAGTGGCTGAAAATGATTCGTGAGAAAGTGTATTCTCGTAAAATAGACGCAGAATTAATAATGCAGGAGATATTGACTCTCCAGATGGCTCCATCTAAAATTTTCCTTTTCTAAAGTTATGGATTTGCAGCCCGTCTTACCAGAAATATGTATACAAACGTCCCTTTAGAAGTTCTCCTCGTCTCAAAGAATTTCCTGGACTCTCCAGACTCAACCCCGCACGACCTTGCGAATAAAGATAAGAGGCACCTAAAGTCAAAAAACCTGTTTAAGAAAAGTTACTGAAACGTTTAAGGTAAAGCGCAGGTATGTACTGAGTCCTACCAAATGCCAAGGCGCTAAGCACAGGCCAATAGTGGTGCGGTGAGCTCGCCCGCTGATCTAAACATGGCGTAGGCTGTGCACGAGGTACTCGCGTGGAAGTTACAGGCTACCAAGGCAGACTTGATCATCTTAGCTAAAGAGAGCAGAAACTCGCTCTGGCTGCTTTCATTAGAATCAGATATCTCTTTTTTGGGGCAATTACCAAACCCAACTCTTTTTTTACGAAAAATCCCAAACCCGAACATCGCCGGCCAAACCCAACAATCATCGGCCAAATCCAGCTTCTTTACCAAAATCTACTATCTTTTAACCGCGATAGAACTTTGAAAAAATCAAAATCTAGGTGCTTTCTTACTACTATAGCAACAGCCAAGCCTATAGATATCTATTATAATGTTTTGTATGTAAAAGAGAAGGTTTACCTGGACGGTCTAAGAGTTGGGCTTGGCCGGCGATAGTTAGGTTTGGGGTTTTCTACGAAAAAAAGAGTTAGGTTTAGTAATTTACCCTTTCTTTTTTCTCGGCATGGGATTGAGTCTTACGTACACGTTTCTTCGCTTCCTCTTCGGAAACCGAGGAAGACCCACGTAGGTGTTGCCACATCTCTACCTGGAGTTGACCTGCAAATGCCAATGCCTCATTACTCCGGTCCTTGTGTTGGTGTTGGCTTACGATCTCCGTGGACTAGACCGTTTTCGTACTCGGCAATTGGGGCTGAAGAACAAAGAAGGCAGACAATGTGGGGAAATGTGGGGGCCTAACCGTTTTGGTGAGAACGTCGTTCCTCATTGCGGAGCATTACAGGAAACTTTAGGCAGATACTGCTGTCAGGCTTTCCAATGTACCTTCTCAATCGCATGCCGGGGACCTTCATCCTTTGGAACATCCCCAGGAATTTAGGCATGGCACTGTTGAGTTGGGGTCTAAAAGGAACCGTTAGAATCCAATAGGTTGATGGAATCCAAAAAGGATCGTCTCTCAGCTATAGGTGATGTAATTGATGGTGCCGCTGACCCGTCTTGTCATCCGAAACCTTACACCGCCCCAGGAAGCGTAGTTGGATGTCTGAGTATGTTACGTCAATAGAAAGCGTCAAGTACTAGTAGTACAAGACGGAGACTCTATAAAGCACACTGCTCCTGCGATTTTGAGTGCTCAACATCAAGCCTCGACATCTTCCACTACAGTTTCAACGTCTTCATCAAACAACCATGAAGTTCTCTTACATCGGCCTCATTGCTGCAGCCCTCGCCTGGCCTGCTGCCGCCGCCGCCGTTGCGGGCGATGCTGACACGACCTCTGCTGTAAGTCGAGCTATCACGAGACTATGAGCTTGTTACTAACCAGAGCTTCCAGCTACACAACCCCGATTTGAGCACTCGCGCCACGATTAAATGTCCCAAAGTCCAAAGCAGCATCGTTGATTCATGCAAGCGGTGGTGCAGTTGCACTGGAGGGAAGATCTATTGCACGGGAGATGATGTGACTGCTGATGACTGCAAGACGGCCAAGTGCAAGTGTTAGTGGATGTGATGAGAGAGAGTGTGTTTGAGGGCGGATTCTACGACGACAATTGCTTCTGTTTCCTGTTTTACCGTCTTTGCTGGGGTCTGCTCATGAGGATTCCATGACGATCGTTTCTATTTCTATTTACTAGCTACTTGGTAGCGTGGATTAGTTACGCTGTCTGTAGGTAGTCTATACAATCACCTGAACATCATCTTGCTCGCATGAATGGCGGGCTTGTTTATCCTCGCAGTCATGTCGTTTCTTCTTCGGAACATGTAAAGGCGCGTTAAGAAATGCCACGGATGCTTTTCATAAGATAAGTACATAGAGACTGTCGGACATGTCATATACTTTCTACGCCTAATGCTCGTTAATGGAGAAAACATTTAAAGGGTATATATTAACCAATAATTCCTTGAACAACTTGTGAGTGGACTAACCGTTAAGAAATAGCGTCTCCGTGTCCTTTCTACCTCCCCTCTAAAGTATGTGTAAAGCTATTTATAGACTCATACTCCACAACTATCAATGACTGCATGGAGCCGACTAACTGCATCAAATAAGTGATGTAATTCGCTAATACGAGTCAACACTGAGAGCTCCGTTGGCCCCTTTGTTCTAAACTAGGAGATACAGGAAGGTAATTTCCCGATGATTCCATGCCGAGTGAGGAGTCCTCAGGCCTTCTCTGTCTGTGAGTTTCAAGAGACATAAGGAAGACGTGGGACCACGACACACTATGAGAGGGTGGCCTGATGCGAGATTCGCGAAAACATATCCCACTGGAACAGCGATGAGTGATGTCTTTAAGACCCGTTGAATTGTTGAACCTCTAGAAAGAAAAGGCCTTGATGTTGTGAAGGCATTTATTGATAAACCGTGTTGTTGCTCACTTCAAATACTGAAAAACCAAAAGGAAAATTCTTCCAAGCGCTTCCATCACCTTAAACAATTTCTCCCGGCGTCTGAACTTCATCTCTCTGCCTCCTTCTCTCGAACCAGTATAGGAACCCCCGGTGGTTGAGAGCCTTGGTGAGAAAAACTTTGAAACGTTTCTGAAGCGCATATAATACAACAAAAGCCAATAAAATCATCACAATAGTGAGAATAGCCTTGATTCCGTTGTCAATTCTGGTCTTGGTCCACATCAGAGCCAGAACGGGGGCGAGAACTGCCGAAGCAAATAGGATCGCAAACGTCCAGCGGCCGACTTCTTTTCCCTCCGGAAATAATGTCTCAAAAAGCTTGTTAAAGGTCCATGAGACGAACACATGAGTCGGCACATCCTTGCTTTTCAGCGCAGAGTCACGCCTAATACTCCTGAACAGCTCTCGTTTTCGATCGATGACAGCGCGGCTTCGTGTGGCAAGTCTGACGCCGTATGATAAGAAGAGAAATAAGAAACAGACTCCAACAAACCCACCCAGAGTTGGCATATTCTCTTCCAACTCTCTCACTTGCATGCTGAACAAGCTAGCTGAAAACGTGAGCGGTATGAATATGAAGGCAAGCTCCGTAAGCTTAGCAACACCTTCAGCCTCCGCAATTCCTCGCTTACTTTCCAGTATGGAGAGTTCGGCTCTAAGCGCCTGGTGGGCCTTCTCAACCCGTTCAATGAGATCATCGGTCTGGATGGTCAGATCATGGACCTTTTTGTGGACGTAGGGGGGAGGGTTCTTCGGGAAGCACCACCGCACGAATTCGTGTAGCGAATCTCTCATGGCAGGAAGGTCGGCCTGATAACTGCGAATAAGCGTTTGCCACGAAGCCAAACGCTCTTGCTCCTGCGAGTCATCCATCGATCCAAGTGTAATCTCACTTAGGGCAGCTGTGAGCAAGGACAGTGTGGTTCGAGTATCGCGGCTGACAATCTCCAAGATGGCGACGAACAAGCGGTTGGACTCAGCCGGGAGGCCATGCCGGGAATATTCAGTCATCCAGGCCTGTAAATCCTCCGACATTGATGTATGAGTATTGAAGAAGGTTTTGCTTCTGCCAAAATTGTGTCTTTGTAGAAGCTCGTTCACTGATGATACCGGTGGAGGTGACCTTGGGTGTACAGGGAATGGAAGTATGCGCTCCTCCTTAATCGCCCGATCCACAAGTTTGGTTTTCCGGGAATGATTGATGTACGGTAAAGGATCGACAAGAGCAACAGCTGCTTTGAATCAGAGATATACTAATAAGTTGAATAATGAGGCTCACCTATCCTGTGACCCTGACGCTGCTCGGTGTAGAGCGTCACCCGTTCCTCGATAGTTGTCAAGGCCCTTTTCTCCGTTGCTTGCCAAGTATCCGATACCACTGAAGAGAGTGGTCTTTCTTGTCGGAAGATATTAGCGCATCGCGTGAGCGTATGTACTACTGTTTCTTTCCTCGGGCCTTCGTCTTCGGGTTTTAAAATTATTGCCTCTTCCCATTCCGCTGTACCCCGATTTCTAAACTCTCGACGCGCATGTGGAGGCATGTCAACCAACTCGGCCGTGTAAACCGGACGGTACCACTTGATCGATACGTAGTTCTTGGAGCTACGAAAGTTCCATGTTGATGGATCAGGGTCCGTATAAGTGGAAGAACCGTATGCAGATCTGTTTAGGTGTTCGGCAAGTATTTCAGGACCGATTCCAAAGGTGGCGTAAAGACCTGTTATGAGCGCAGGGTTCAGATCCTCTACCAAAACAATTCTTTCAGTCCCAAGTTGCAAAGGGACCATCGAGAGACGATCTTGCACTTCGTTCCAGGTCATGTGGGTCTCAGCTTCGAACATGCCAAGGATTTGCAAATTTGATGCGGTACCAAATGCCGAGATCTGGTACGATCTGACGCGAGCTGGAGCGGCGCTTTTCGTGCCAAATCCTCGAAAGATAACTGCCAAATGTGGCAACCATTCTGAAATTTGCTCAATTCGGTCCTGGAGGTACTGGGCTTCCCTTCTATAGCTGCCTCTCCAGATATACCTGATGTCGTGGAGTCTATAGTCGCCACAAGGGTCTCCACTGATCGGGTCTGGGTGGTTGGGGGAATTGTGACTGTCCGTATGACCCAAGGCCCCTGCTCCCGATGGATGCAGCGGAATTCTACGCGCCGTATCAGCCTGGAAAGCTGGCCCAACCAAACGAAGTCCTGCGGAAGGAGGCGGAGGAACTCCATGGGCTGTGTCGAACTGGGAAGTGTCTTCAGCTACGGAACTGGCTGTTGAAGGAGGCAATGGAATTGTATGGGCCTCATCGAATAGGGAGGTTTGAATATCCACGGAGCCCATTGTTAAGGAAGGCAAAGGAACGTCATGAGTTTCATCGAGTAGGGGTACTTGTTGGACTATTGAGCTCGCTGGAGAAGGGGGTAGTGGGATGTCATGGGCCTGATTGAACGGTAGATCCTGTCCGACCATGGAAACTCCTGCGGACGTAGGCAAAGGGACGTCGTTGGCGGTGGGGAGCGGGGGACTTTCTCTAACCACTGAGACTGGAAACGGCGACGTGGGGTCCCATGGAGGGTGGGATTTTGGTGATGGAGCTGGCGATATGTCGTCGGCATTGTTCTCACCGGTATTCAGCGGATTAATGGGCATTGAGTGAGAAAATATGAGCTGATTGTGCTCATAAGGCTCATCATCCTGTCTCCGTGTGTCTAGTTCTCGTGCAGCAGCATCAAATGTCTCTTCAGCATGCTGCTCAGGTCCAGGCGTTGACATATATTCGTTGACTAGGTTTGAACTCATCAGTGTGGGACGTCATGCACTTGTGGAAGAAGCAAGAATTCAAGAAAATACGCTGGCGAAAGAGAAAGAAGAAGTAACACAACTGAGGCTGGGCAAATTTTACTTCAGGTGATACCTGCATTAGCGGCGTTTTCCGAGGACCATGCACAAAGTACTGTTTCCTCATGCATGCAAGACTTTATTGAGCATGGGTCAGCTGCGCGCAGACAAGCGAGCGGCAACCGTTGCCTACTTCGGATTCCCCGCTCAACACTACATTTTGGGGGCTAAAATGTTAGCTGCGCGTCCGTCGAGGAGCAACACCTTTTGTCAAAGCTCTCAATTCACTAGTCAAGGATTGATTCTAGTCAATGTCACAAATCTTTCAGTGCTCAGAGAACACAACCTAAGTGTGTTGATCACTAGCCTTTCATTAGTCTGTAAGTCTATCAAGGACAATCATAGCCAAAACCAGTACAAAAAGTGCAATGGTGACAACGAACAGTAAGAAAAACGATATCCACAGTAAGCTAGCCGCGGCCGAGCCAACAGAGGCGTGAATAAGATCAAACACGGTGAATTCCACAGTAGTGCTCACAGAACTTGCGGAGAAATGCTGCCAGAAAGCCGTGATCATGGTGAAGACGGTCGCAATGAAGCTCAGGGACACTGAAGACTTCGTAACTACCATGTCTGGAAACTCTTTCTTGTCGACTATTTCACCAGTAATTTCGTCGACCTGTTCGTGCCAGCTGGGAAAGGTTGCGAGAAGACCAAACGATATCAACTCCAGGATAATCGCGATGATGCTATTCGTGAAAGTCAGCTATACTCTAGTATTGGAATGGAAATCTTACAGTAGATATGGGAAGATGATATCGTCCTTAACGTGGCTACCATTGTTGATTAAATTAAGCGGATCTGCTGTATCGTTGAAGATGCTTCTTAAATCATTGACATGATTCGAACATGTCCAACCCACGTGCCCCGGATCCGTTACACACAGGCCGAAGTAACCCACTCGTACTTCTAGTTGCGCTTCGCCGATAACCGTAACAAGCGCGGTGCGAGAAGTGGAATTCTCAGTGGAAGTGTGGTTTTCCGGCTGAGAGTATTTGAGAGATACGATGTAGATGTTCCTAATTGCATCCGCAGACGATGAACATCCGGAAAGTAATACAGCTAACATTATTAATCGAAGCCAGGTATTAGAAACAAGGGTAGCCGTGAAACACACATTGAAGAACTATCACGACTATGATAAACATCATAACGAGGTGGTGGTATGCGAGAGAAGGGATAATCCGTCGCGCCATGTTGTTTCATCCAGTGCTGTTTACTGAAGGGAAAAGAGCGAGAAAGAATGAACCTTGACAGTTTGGTCTGTTCGTAATAAATATGCAGGTAAGCTCTGGGTGCCACTTTCATGCTCTGATGCGCAGCTAGCTTCTTGGCGCTTATCAGCTTGTTGTACGACTTGCATGATGCCTGCAGCGCTAGTGCGAGAAGTGGCGCCACAAGAACGTGGACAGAGCCTGACGTTTAGCAATCGCCATGACGGACTCTTTTCAGCTGTAAACACTCCAAGCGATGTGATCTAGCTCTTTCATTGGTTTTGGAAATTCAGGACTTTGTCACCAAAACTCATAATCTCACCTCAGGCCCCACCGACTTGCATATTTTCAATAAAATGTTCATCGAAAGTGAATATTATCGATGGAAATTAGCTCTATTGTTCTTTATCCGCTGGGCCTACGTAAACTCTAAATCTCTCGTTCTATTCCCCTATCCTACGTCGAGTGCCCTGGACATTAGGCGCCAGAACTCCTCGAGCGTCGACACGTCCCCAGACCGGCGGTAGGACGTGCCGACTATGGCGACGGGCATAAGGCTGTCATCACCCTGGTTTGGTGCCGGCTGTGCCATGGCTCTGAACTAGGGTCTGGTTCGTACACACAGTCGGGCGTGGAGCTTATCAATTCGCAGTACCACCTGCATGAATCCTACGAAATGTGCGCGAGCCAATTCCGAGCGGTTCCAGAAAGCAGCGTAATCCACAAAAAGTTAATGTTACTTGCATATCAGATGTCCTTCTGACAGACCTGGTATTATCGAAGGGGCAATTACCAAAAGCGACCCGTATTTGTCGCGAAATCACCAAATCCGACCCTCCAGCCCAAAAGCGACCCAAAGCGACCCGTTTACTTATATAAGTCAACGCTCCCTTATTAGAATCTCTATTTTTTACTATAGTAGATATCTTTAGGCTTAGCTATTATTATTATAATAGAAAAGAAATAAGAATTCTAGTATTGTTGAACTTTTACGACGCGTTGAATATGGTGGATTTTGGTAGAGGGGTCGCTTTTGGGCTGGAGGGTCGGATTTGGTGATTTCGATATAAATACGGGTCGTTTTTGGTAATTACCCCATTATCGAAACATGCATCTCGATCTATACGTCATATTTGTTGGAGATGTTAAGGCGAGAATTAAATTGACTGGCTGTCTTGGCTAGGCAGAATGTTTGCCTTTCTTTGCGCAACAAAGCCATGTCATCATTGAGCGACGAGCGTGCAGCTCGTCAACCCTGTCCAACATATAGATGGATCGTGTATGCTGGGATTACAAATACAAGATTATTCGAGGGCCAAGACCGAAAGCTTGCACTTCAAGTCCAACAAGTGTTGTAAGGTCTTGTCGCTCACTGCTGCGTAATTTGCATACTTTGATAACTGCCCCAAGAAGGGCTGCTGTAAGGGTCGATGCGTAGAGCTTAAATCTGCTGGCTTCCGTATTCTCACAGATATGTCGAATACCAATAAATCTCCAGTGAGTATGAAAACATTCTACCTAATGTGGATACCTTTGGTTTAAGTAATAGGTTTGTAAGCGAGAAAAGTAACAAAATTGGGTGTTCGAGTCTTCCTGCCCACAGTTCCTTCAGTTACAAGTTATCGAACCGCAGTCCACAAACCTAGCTGACATGGGGCTTTCCCATCTTTGGTGCCATAAAAAATGCCCAAGACTCGAGATCAGAACGCCAGTCTGTTTGACGGAGTAGCCTAGCTGTCGGGGTGTCCTCAACTCCCACACCTGACTCCTCCTCTCTAAGCTGCGACTGCTGTGCATCAGCTGCAGGATCCCACCCCAGATCCATTTCCGCAGCCTCAAGGAACTTCATCATGGCTGGTCTTTCTTTGGAGTGAACCCATGGCCATAATGCCAACACTGCCGCTTCGTATTCAACAGCGGCCGCGATATGAATTGGCAGATATCTGTGCCGAGAGAATGTTCGGTCTGGGTTGACTTGCCGAGTATTGAGGAGTGCCTTTATCACATCCGCATCCTTTTCAATATGCTGGTATCTTTCTGAAAGTACCATTAAGCGTCGATGTTTCCGAGTTACTCTTACTTGACTCATTACTGACAAGACAGCGTAGAGAAGGGGAGTCGCTTGGAACTTGTCCATTGACTCAGGATCCACTTCTTTATCCCAAGAAGCGTCTCTACCACTTCCAAGTTATGACGTCCTGAGGCATACGATAGTGGCGTCCTTCCGTTTTTGTCGGGCCTGTCAGCGCTGATGTTGGGGACTGATAAGAGATGGGCTAGGACCTTTTCGCAACCATTCTCAGCCGCGTATGAAAGAGGTGTTCGGCCACCATTGTCTTCCTGGTTCGGATCGAATCCTCTGTCGGTAAGCCTTTGGGCATTACTCACAGAGTCGTGAGTGGAAACAATTGAGTTGGGCCTTGTACCGGAAGTGGGCATGTCGAAATTCTGGTTGAAGGGCCGTTCTCGTGATAGAATGAGGGAAACAACATCTTTCCAACCATGAGATGAGGCATAAGAGAGAAGATCTCTTCCGTAGTGATTGCATGATCGCAGATTGAAGTTTCCACCCTCCAGAAGAGCCACCACAACTCTATGATGAGCAGCCTGTGCTGCGGTCAAGAGTGGAGTATTGCCAGTCCAATCCTCCATGTCGTTTTCGATATTATTGTCAAGCAAGAAACGGATAATTAAGACATTGTTCCGAATAGCTGCCAGATGTAGCGCCGTTTGACCTCGTGTATCTCGCAAGCTAACATCAACCTCCGCATGGAGAAGCAACCTCCGAACAGCAGACATCCGATGATGCTCCACTGCTATCATAAATGCCGTCTTCCCGAGATTGTTGGGCACATTCACTAAGATGTCATTTCTCTGCATCAGTTTGTCGACAACACTCTGTCGGCCCATCCGCACAGCGGCAATCAGCGGTGTATCCCCGTAATTGCTCTTTGTATTGACTTCAATTCCTTCGGATGAGAGCAGCATGTCAACAATCGCAGATCTCACGTCTCGAGCAGCGATCATGAGAGCGGTTTCTCCTTGCTCTGGCTCGGACTGTAGCGTTCTAGGGTACTCGCGTTGTTTCTGGTCCTGTTTGAGAGCTTCTATGTTGCCCAAGCTGACCTCTTTCTCGCGATGTGTCTCATATTCGGATCGTGTTGCACACCATTGAATCTGGCTGATTCCGCCTGCTGCCAGAGAAAGGGGAGACCTCCCTGAATTATTCCGGGTTCGGATAAGTGCTGGGTCAGAGTCCAACACGAACTGAAAAAACTGTCTTTCGCCGTATAACGCAGATCGTGAAAAGACCGTCCTTCCCTCGTTATCTTTTGCCCGCATGTCGAGTCTGTTGTCTTGAACAAGGTGTCGTGCTACCTCGATCTGATCTTTGTCCACCGCAAGCATCAATGGGGTCAATCCCTCAAAGTCATGTGAATTCACATCTACTCGATCACTGAGTAGCAATTCGTCCGCAACTTGGCTTGATCCTGTCCGCGCTGCTCTTGCTAAAACTGTTTCCTCCCAATAATCTTTTCGATTAAGATCAATTTCCGGGTGATCGCGTAATGCTTGGGTAATCGTTGAACGACAATTTTCAACCGCAAGCATCAATGGGGTTAATCCATCTTGGTCTTGAGAATTCGCATCCACTCGATCATTATCCAGCAATATGTTCAGTACTTTGTTTGCTCCTGCCAGCGCTGCTCTTGCAAAGGGTGTCCGCTCAGATTTGTCTTTTGGGTTTGGATCAACCCTGGGGTCGTCAAGTAATGCTTGAATGATCGTCAAATGGTTTCCATTTGTAGCACAGTCTAAGGCTGTCCGACCGTCCTTATCAGGGATATTGGGGCTCGCACCCTCACAGAGGAGATATCTGAAGGTGTTGATATCTCCACTTTGAGCAGCATAGTAGACACTACTCCGATTGAACCCATCTCTCGCATCTATATCAGCTTTGGAATTTCTGAGAGCCTCCACGATTGTGAACCAACCCCTTTCCGCGGCATAAGAAAGTGCGGTCCTTTTGTCCATGTTCAGAGTTTCTCTTGCGTCCTTTCTGTCGAAAAGATAGAGCGTATAGCTGAGATCACCCTGCTCAATGGCTTCCTAGAAAGATTCCGGACGGGCTATACCTGTAATTGGTAATCGGTAGCGGTCCAGTCCCGAAGTTTGGCACTCATCCAGCGCCTTCTTGATCAGGCTTACCCCGTGCGTATCTCCTACATCATCTGCCAACCATTGTATAGCTCGAGCATAATGCAGAAGTACTTTAGCTAATGTGCGACATTCGTCGACATCGTCAGGTCCTGGGAGTCTGATTGGGTCGAGATAAAGAAATGAAGTTCCCGCCTGCATCAGACGATAGTGTTCGGATTGAAGCAGGCTTGAAATCCGTTTGTAGGGGAACGCTGATTTCCTCAGTGCTTCTTTTCGCATGGATTGTCGATAACAATCGCACAGAGTTACAAGCCATAGTCTCCGTTCATTCTCTGTCTCTGTTGATAGGTTCTCTGAAGAGGAAGCCTCCGACGAATTTGAACGTTGTAAAGCCCATTCCAGCACATTTGAGCCTTGTATCCAATTGCCTTCACTTATGTGTCTGGTTGCGACTTCGCTTGCTTGTGTAAGCGCATTGCTCACTGAGGGAAGCTTCTTCTGCATGTGAAGTATTGGGATGATGCAAGCGAACGCATCTTCCATCGATCCCAGTCCACTCTCGGTGAAAGCAGAGTAGAGGCGATCTATGTTTTCGTTTGCGTAGTAGAAGCTCTGGCGTCCTTTTTTGACTTCTGACTCACCACCCAGGCTCATGACTGAATGCATTGTTGCCTCGAAGAACTTTGCATACAGCTCTTGGGCACATCCCAGTACCAATGGCCGAGCCGATGCGAGCTCCAACGCGGAGATCCTATCAACGTATGCGTCAGGCGAGTTGAGGTATTGCAAGCCAAAGAAGTAGCGAGTTTCATCAGCCTCTTCGGGCGGACCCCTTTCCTCATTCGTGCCTTCTGAGGCGAACTTCCTCACAAACATCTTCTTGTCTCTCCACCATAGGGAGTTTTGTACTTCCGCAAAATTTCTCGCATCCATTTGGTTGAAAGAACTGTCCCTCAATGTGATCTTTTAAATCTTCTTAGCATCTCGCTGACGCCACACATCGAGCTCAACAGAAGCGGATTCCTTGAAAAGACGACTAGAACGAATCTTCGACTTTGCAGAAAATGGGCTGAGCCTTTTCCTCAATGAACAGGTCCATAAGCCTAACAATGCCTCCAATTCGGCTTTGTCAACTTGCCACGGTCCGGCTGGAGTGGTATCTCTCTCTGATGTCCGAATGAGAGAAATGAAAACACTATTGCTTTCAATATCGTCCCCGTTGGGACCAACGACAGCGACATTGATAGGGCAGAATATTGAAAAGGAATTCCTCCAGCTGCTTGCAAACTCTATAGGTCGAGCAGTATCAGTGTCGAATAATACCGATGATGTGGCCTCAATAGCATCTGCCAGGAGCTGCGCAGTATGCCTGGCGGAAACAAGGTTTTCGTTCCATTCATTGCTTCCACCCGAATTGAAGTGGTCTGAGCCAGTCATTCGTGCGAGCTGACTTCGGTGGAAAAATGCTCTGGTAGATTTCTGAAGGTCCACCTGCGGGTCTGTGGTTTCTAGAGTTGGATTGGATGGATGCAAGTCGGAGACATGAGACACTGTCCCATTAAAGGGAAAGCCTTCATCCTCGATCCAGCAAAGTCCAACGAGGGGCTTGCTGGAGCTTTTGTAGAAGCTCAATTGCAGGATTGTCGATGTCTGACCATCATCAGATCTGTCGCACGGTTTCTCGGCGAGATTGAAGTATTTCTTCTCATGTAAATTGTCTCCGTCGAATCGCAGACTGTCACCACTGTAACGACTGAAAATGATCCAAGAATTCTGGGAGACTTCGTGCTCGTTGGGCGAGTTCGCAGTAGAAAAACTGATCTCTAGCGCGAGCCAGTCTAGCTCATGACCTTGAAAAAGGTTTGCTTCTTTCGCCATGTTGTCCTTCTTCTCCATGCGTTGGGTGCGAAGTGATGCCCGGACGATACTCATAACGACTGTCGCACCCAGCTGGACAAGAGACACAGAGGAATGGCAAGCTCGTAGGCCGATAAACTGTACAATAAAGCCAACGAGAGCCGACAAAACGGCTATCCAGATGAGTTTCATGGTTGAGAAGACTCTCTGTACCAATTCATCTTGCTTCCAGGACGTTGTGCACTTAGTGATAGGAGACCTGAGATCGATATAAGAGAAAGAATCGAACACCTTATCGCCGATGATCTGGTTGCCTGGCTGGACCCAGTACATTCTGGTTCTGGGTGGTGAATTTGAACGGTCCGAAGCTAACTTCCTTTCGAAGACTCTCTCCTTGGTACTTCTCTCCACGAGATAAGCGCAGAGGCTAACACCAAAGTCAAGGAAGATGGTTCCAACAACCGTGAATAGGACTGCATATTTGTCTTGCACATCGTTGCGAATCAGGTTGAACCAGTACCTAGCAACGACTGCCCAGGCTAGTACTGCCGACTGCAGGGTCAGTCCAAGTGCAGCTGCCACATAGAAGTAAGGTTTTGGAAGTGGTTTGATGCCGACGTTCAGTGAAAGGTTGGGATTTTGCCCAAAGCTCTTCTGCGGTTCGGGTTGATATTGCGAATTCATCCCTTTCCCACAGAGGAGGTTCTTAAAGGTCTGAAGTCTTAAGGTCGACCGACCAAGCACTTCCCTCCACTCCTCGTCGCGGCGATCTTTCTCGTTCTTGAACTGTTGAAAGGAATAAATCCCTGCGGTCGGCTTTTTGTTCCCTTACTGGACGAAGAAATCTTGCATTGAGGCTTGCGAGTCGTAAAAAATCTCTAGAAGCTTCGGACGTCCAAAAACCCGGGCCATGCCGCCATTGTTATAGAGCTCGCAAACATCGCGGCTTGTTGATGAGCAAAGCTCAGCCTCGGTATTCCCTGCACCTTCCCTGAGCGCGGCCAATGAATGCACGGAGTGATGGCGTCCCGCAGACTCGGATCGCAGACACGATGGCCGTGATGACCCCCAGAGGCGCAGTTGCAAATATAAGAATGTCGGTTGCGGTGAGGCATTCGCTGAGGTATTGTTTCGTTGGCGATTCTCCGAAGAGTGCAACAAGAGGGACGAAATCTGTCGCTAGGTTGTTTGTGAAATCGTCCCACCAATCGCCGCTCATTGTTGTTCGTGGGGCTTGAGTCTCTGTTGATTATTGTAAAGGTCTGAGCTTTTGTGGTGGTTGTCGGAGGGTAAGATGAAACAGTCTGCTCTGGAGAGGATGAGGTTGTTTCAGGACTCTCAGCACCGCCAAGTAGTTAGCCTAATTGGGAAATCCAGAAGTGGTTTAGCGTAGCCTGTTCCTCATAAAACGTAGCTTATCGTGTAGGCCCTTAGAAGGAGCAATCCATTGAGTTCAAACAGAGGTTGAGACCGCACCATTCGAAGTCCCGCGGATCTATCGAACAGTAAATCAACAGCAGTCTTGCTCTCATGGAGACAAAGACTAGTAATACCGCAACGCGGAGCTTTGGCCCATTTCAGCTGTTATGCGCTTTACATGCGAGGCTGGAATTGGGTTGGGGCCGATGGTGTCACGTAATTGCGCGGCTTGCTGAAAAGAAAGATCGACACGAGATTCGGCGCCACCCGTTATCTGTTGTGTTTCCAGGAAAACAACTGCTCTTTGGGGACGTGCATCCTGCCTCCGATATCTGCCATTTCCACTGGGAATTTCCCGTCAAAACAATGAAATTCTGTCTATCTGATTTCTCGATTGCTCTCACGGTGAAAGGGGCTGCATAGACGGCCATCTTACATCTTGTATTAGATGACAGCAATTGGCTATCTCGTCTTGGCTGTCTCGCTTCTGCTGGTCGCTGATCGTGAGTTGTCCCTGCACCAGCGGCACAATTGAGCGTGATCACCGGTCGCCCAACCCAGTGTTCGGCTGGACCGTGAGAGTAACCATGATGGATAATTGATAGGCAATTGCTCTCAGAAGGTGCGTTACGATCACGCATTTGACCTCCGTAGGGTTCACACCGTCGTGAGAATTGGCCAGGCGGAAGAGAAAATTCCTGCCCGCTTGATTTGTGATCGATTTGTGGGGCGGATCTGAGATGCACAGATTCGTACCTCGGCAGTGATATCGTACAGCTGGGCATACCTATGGTATAGGAAATTGATGTGCGGCGCGCAGTTGTTGCCTTCGAGTGGGGCCGTGTACATAAGCGCCTCACCACCTCAGCTCTCTAAAAGTTGCCCATTTTAGTTTAGAGTCCCGTTTCCAACTCCGCACCACGTGAACGGAATTGCGATAGCTATCACTGGCAAATCGTGCTAAAAGAATCTCAGATGGACGGCTGCGACCTATAGAGGTACTCCATTCTCTGATGTCTGTGATAGCGTGTAATGTTGCGCAGCCAAAGCGAGCCGCATCACCCCTGCCTCATCGCTTGATACGCAGGAGCTGTGTAGGTGGAGCTTGAGCGCTGGAATATCGAATGTTGTAAAACCGGGGCTTTTGGGCGTGTCGCGATATGATACGGTGGCGTATCATTGCTTTTTTTTTTTTTTTAATAGCGAACAGGTCTCGGCCATGCCTGCCGTACAATCTCAATGGTTCGAAGAAGTAAAGAAAGGGTGCGCGCGCGATACGCCGCATTGATGACTTTTTCTTTTACACTTGCTTTTGATGGATGCATAGACAAAGAATTTTATTGGTTTATAGAACAGTGGTGGAGACTTTACAGCCGAGTGAAGCCGGCAGCACTAAAGAGCTGGCCGAGACACATGAGTGGAAAAGGACTAAAAATGAAAAGATCGGCGGAGCAATGGCCAAATTTACCACAATAATGGAAACTTTCCCGCAGCCGACCCCACAACTATCCGAAGGCTGAGCAGGTCTGCGGAGACTCAGCTAGCCACACAACCAATCAATCAATTTGCAAGTAGACTCTACTTTCAAACACGTGGCTAGCGCATGATGAAACGACGTATCTCCTCTGTTAAAGAGTATGGATGTTCCTAGGACCCATACTCAGCTGTACGCAAAAGACATAGGAAGATCCGCATTATGTTGTTGCCTGGAGTAATTTATAGATCACTAGATGGACGTTGAGCGTGAGCAGTTCTCTACGGGGCCTGCAAGCTGAGGTGTCAAGTTAGCGCCTATAGACTGGATACGATTCCGTAAAGTCTAGTTGCGATCTGCTTTGCCGGGCTCCTCGAGTGCTCTCATCGTTTTAAGTGTCATTATCCTGCTCATAGTGCACTGTAATTCCAAATTACCACTCCCTTTTTTATTGTCTCATCGTGAGTTCTTCCACTATGGAGCCATCGGGCTATTAAATGCTGATGCGTACTCAGAATTGAAACAGCAATATGACGGAGTGTCTCGACGCGGATGCGTATACCGTTGGGTGGATTGCAGCTCTTCCGCACGAGCTCGCAGCAGCCATTGCGGTGCTCGACGACGTCCATCAGGGTGTGCCAAAGAACTGGGAACAGCCAGAGACAGACAACAATTATTACTCTTGGGGGAGAATCGGAACCCACAACATCGTCCTTGCATGCCTGCCCAACGGTGTCTACGGCACCAACCCGGCCGCAGTCGTAAGCACATCCATGCTAAGCAGCTTTCCGCACATCCGCGTTGGGCTCATGGTTGGCATCGGCGCCGGAGTACCGGGGACCAAAGGGGACATACATCTCGGCGATGTAGTAATCAGCAAGCCAGGCTCCAAAAGTGGCGGTGTTGTCCAGTGGGACCGCGGCCAGGAGCTGGACGACGGCGAATTCGTCCGTACGGGTACCCTCAACAAGCCTCCGCTAGCACTACTCACCGCCTTGAGCGGACTTGAGACAAAGAAGCATCTTCGCCAAATCAACTTAGGAGGCATGGCTCAAAAAGTAGCTGAAAGCTACCCAGACTTCGGGTGCCCGGCTGTCCAGGACAAGCGCCCGAAGGGACCGGAGCTTCTGTTCGGGATCATCGCGTCTGGAAATAAAGTGATCAAGAACGAAAAAATGAGGGCCAAAATCGTGGAACTGGCCGGCCCGGATACCATGTGCATCGAAATGGAGGCGGCAGGTCTGATGGACAGTTTTCCCTGTCTGGTCATTCGTGGAATCTGTGACTGGGCCGACTCTCACAAGAATGACCAATGGCATAATTACGCAGCGACGACAGCCTCTGCCGCTGCAAAGGAGTTACTTTTGGTGTTGAATGCACGAAAGGTGGAGGGTACTAAGAAGGCCGCTGAGGTCGTAGACGGTATGTTTCGTTAGACGACTTCTCTCACGCCTGATCTGCAATCGGAGGACTCCGCTAACTTCGATTCAAGACGCAGCGAAACAGTCCGGGAAGTGCACACACTCCGACACCACTGACACACCCAGTAGCTCAGTGAATCCAGAAAAGCGTAAGAAATAGTCCTAGTGCTTATAGCAAGTGCTTGCTCACCCCTTCCGGACACCAGTGTAAACTTGGCTAACTAAAGACAGCTCAGCAAAATCCTACGACTTCGAACTTCCCTAAGTATTTTGGTATGTTTCCGCATCGAACATCTTAAACACTACTAATATTTTACAAGAATGCGGTACTACGATTGTGTCTCCCAAGAATGCTTGGGTACGCATGGTCAAATTTTCAACGAAGATACCTCCCGATGTTAAGATGTGCATCACCGCCACCCCCGTTTACGTCGGCCCATATAATATACATCTTCATCAACCACTTAGTCTTGGAAACTGTGGAGGCTTCATAAGGCAGCATGATGGCGAAAGATTGAACAAGTCATTCGATCTCTGCTTCTTCCTTAACGGGCGGTCTGACAAGCACGACATCTTGGTCAACTGGATGGCTTGTTCAATAGACGAACGTACTTAGTCTGTGGATGACGAGGAAACCACAGACTCTTCGATTACTATAGTTGCTACCTTCCACAGATTCCGCAGAAGCTCAACATGTATGCTTAGCTATTGAAATATCAAGGTCATACTGCAGCATATCTGGGTCGTCGTTTGTCAATCTTCTAAGATAGTAACCGCCTTTGCCGGGGAAAAAGTGAGTGGCTGAAAATACCAAGCAATCTCTATTTTTCAGCCTGAGTCGACCGTGCGCATCTAGGCCCAATGCTTGACTTTCCGACATACTGCAGTTATCATTATGGTTCGTTGGACCAAGCTTGATCGAGAGTAGCTATCTGGAAGGGGTTGGAGCCAGGGCCCATGCTCGTGTACACTTCCCAACCACTCCACCGATCCCCGCGGCGTGGCTGTACCTCACCAACCGACAGTACTGCTAACCAGTTGGGATGACGTGCGGTGTTGCGGATGAGAGGCACGGAGTGCCTATGCGCGATTGCGGTTCGGGGGGTTGGGGAGAGCGGGGACGACCATGTATAGGGCGGGTGCGCGGGAAGGCATGGATGACGTCAGCTGGCTAGAGCACGGCCTTATTCAAAGATTGTACGTCTAGTGACGACCTGATTAGCTACACTACGTTAAAAGATGTTTCTTGGGGCAACCACTAATCCCAACTCTCACCGGCCAAACCCAACAATTGTCGGCTAAACCCAACTTCTTCATCAAAATCTACCATCTTTTAACCGCAGTAGAACCTTAACGAAATTAAACTCTAAGTACTTTCTTACTACTATGGTAATAGCTAAGCCCACAGATATCTATTATAAGGCTTTTTAAAAGAGAAGGTTAACCTACCCGATCTAAGAGTTGGGTTTGGCTGGTGATGGTTGGGTTTAGGAAAAAAAAAGTTGGTTTTGGTAATTACTCCTTTGGTAATTACCCCATGTTTCTTTTAAGAACCGATATATTCCGCAAAGCGAATAACGGGTACTACTATACGCCAATAATATCGGGGTAAAGTACGAAGAGTTTATGCATTCGTAGATAGTCTCAGTCTAACTTCTACCTGATGAGTTTAAGAATACTCATGCGTGCTGTGGAAATCAATCCTTTTTGATCCTCGCTGCCTCACCACCATATCTAGACGTCGTCATGGTATAAAACGTATTGCCCGCGATAAGCGCCAGCAACGAATCCACAAAGCGCCAATGCTCAACGCCCAGCTCCTCATCCCTCTTCAAGCGCTCAAGCTCCTCCCGGATCTCCCGCTCATTCAGCAACTGCAGCACGAACGCCGCAGCCTTCGCATCATCGACGCCGAGCCCACAGCTCTCCCTTAGCACCTGCACCAAGTTGATCAGCACGACGGTCCGCCCGCCCTCGTACGCGGCCCACTCCTTATCAAACGACCCCAGATCATTCACAATCGACACGTGATCGCCCACCAGGCGCACGAGCCGCGCTAGGCGGGCTTCGCCCATGGGGATGGGCGACGCGATGCTGAGGCGGCACGCGGCGACGAGCCACGCGTTCGCGGCGTCGTCCCAGCGGTAGTCGAGGTACGCGCGGGGCGTGGCGAAGTTGGCGGGCGCCGGTGGCGGGTGCTGGACCCACTCGATCAGGGCGGTGATGAAGTCGGCGCCGCAGGTGGTGCCGGTGCGCGCGTCGCAGGCGTGGCAGCGGGAGACGATCTCGTCGATGCGGGTCTGGAGAGGCGTGCGGGCGTTGGATGGGCTGCCGGTGGTGGACGTGGAGCTGGCTTCGCCGCGGAGGCGCGCGACGAAGTCGGATTGGACGTTTTGGAGCTGTGGTTTTAGATTAGTTTGTTGCTTTTATGCATGATCATATGAGATTGTGGAGAATAGCGGAGCGGAAAGTCGAATAGAGATAGCAGAAAGCTGTGTGGCTTTGAAAGTGGAGTATGCCACGAGCATGCAACCGCAGAGCGTAAGGGTGGAGGAGACAAGGGGGAGATGAGACATGTACTCAGTGACTTACCGACTCGCTTGGAGCTTCTTCCCAAGAATCTGTCACAGAAGTTAAAACGTTAATCAATATAGAACTCGAGCTGAGTACAAATCAAGGAATCGAAGGGAGAAAGTACCATCGAACGTCACGACGAATAAAATGCCAGCAGCAATCAATTGCATGCGCTCTTCATCTGCCTGTGGGAAGAGATTGATCGCAAAAGTGACGAAGCGCTCGCCCTCAGGCTTCTTCAGTTCCCGCTGGCCGATGCTCGCTAGGGTACCTCCCCGTGTTAGGTTTGTATTATTGTAGCTCTGATCTGTGGCAAGAAGTTCACAAAGCTCTGCTGCGTATCCGAGTGCCGACCTCCAGAACCGGTTGTGGCGCGCGAATGTCAGGCCAGTGTGATAGGGCAGACTCGCAGCTTTAGGATTGATGGGGAACGAGTTGCGCCAAGAAGGGTCGACAGCATCGCGGTTGGCATCAATAGGCAGCTCAAAGGTCCACTCCTGTGCGTTGATGAATGACGGCAGCCGTGGGATGTAGTTCCATGAGAAAAAGACTGGCATCACCTCTGGTAAGTCGTCGGGCGCCGCGATCTTATCCAGTTGCAGGACTTGATCGGCCATTGTGTCGGAACCTGGATCAGAGGAGTATCGGGTGAGATTACTGTGAGAAGCAAGATGGAGGGAAAGCAGGAATGACAACTTTGAGTGCGTCTTTACATCTCCAGGCTGTGATAAATAATACCATCCCAAAAGCTACTTTGGTCAGAGCTTTCTGCTGTTGCTTTGTCAGCCGCCTAACTGGAATCTGATCATACGATGGAAAACATCAGCTGACTATAAATGACGAGTCATGAAGATATCGTAATAGTCATGGCTAGACAGACGAGCGTACAGTTCGGCCTATCATCGGCCATAAGGCGAAACACAAGCCTCCTATAATCGTCGGCAAAGTACGTATCCTACCGAGGGGGTAATTGATGCAGATTCAAACCTGAATTAAACCGCCTAACTAAGGGAGATTCCTAAGGCTGACCCACATCCTCCTAACCCAAACTCTAACCAATCCCAGTAAATTCAGAATTGGTACGGAATAAGTCCCAAATCGAAATCAAGTCGAATCTGAATTGGATAGAGAATGTGGGTGTTGTCAGGGGTACGATACAACACCCCTGTCGTTCCGAAGGTTCCGAAGATGTCCGTTAGTCGACCGAGCTGCATTCACAGACTCTCGTATCACGAATCTGTTTGTCTCATGTTTTGGACGCCTATCAGTTCCCTAGAATAGCAGACCTTCACGAGATTGACCGGTCACATCGTCCTCGTGGGTATAGTAATTCCCTGTTTAAAGACCTCTTACAATCCTTTTTGCTAGTCATTTGCTTCAGGCAGCTGTACTCTTCGGACGAAAGGCTCTTTCTACACCGATATTCTCCTTTTCTTTTGTTCCTCATCTTAGGACCAAGTTTCGAAGTGGTCTGATGTGTGAAACCGTCATTTCAGAGCACCATTCTATTCAACCGCCGAAGAGTTCCGGTGCCAAGACCTCATTCGATGTTTTTGCCACGGCGTTACAGCACTTCACCGCTATCAGCAATGCGAAGAGTACTGATGTATGCTTCCGTAGAGGGATTTGTCATCTTTTAATTAGCCGTAGCAGTGGGCGCAGGCTGTCCAGAAAGACGAACATCAAACTGCGCCCTGCTCTGGATCGCAATGAGGTCCCATCCGGAGACAGCATGGTGTCTCAGGAATCTACCGTCATTTTGGCAACTGATAGCGAAGATTTAAATCGACGCCTGTTACGCCTTCACAGCATTCTATCCCCCAAACCTTTCTCCCAGTTTTCTGGTCTCATAAATTTAAAATTCATATCCTCTCTTTTCCCACATGGCTGGACCGCCTGTGAAGACGATCATCTTCGACCTCGGCGATGTCCTCTGCCGCTGGAAACCGCCAACCAATCTGTCTGTTGACCCAAAGCTCTTGAAGGAGTTTCGCAACTCACCAACATGGTACAAATACGACTGTGGGGAAATTGGCGAAGACGAATGCTTCTCACAGCTGGCAGTTCACGGAAACGTCCCTGTGGAGGACGTCAAAATTGCTTTCCAACAAGCTAGAGACTCGCAGGCTCAGAATGACAAAGTGGTAGAAACCATCACCGAGTTGAGAGCGGCCCACCCGAACCTGAAGATCTACGCCATGTCGAATATATCCAGACCAGATTGGGAGATCCTCAGGGCAAAGGATTTCAACTGGAATATTTTCGATCGAGTTTTCACTTCGTCCGAGGCTGGAATGTGTAAGCCGGAACTTCGGTTCTTTCATCACGTTCTGAAGCAGATCCAGATGGCTCCCAGCGAAGCAGTCTTCGTCGACGACAAATTGGAAAATGTCATCGCTGCACAGTCAGTGGGGTTCCGGGAAACAATCGTCTTTGTTGATGTCCCGAGTATGCGAAGAGCACTCTTGAACGTCCTGGAAGACCCGGTTCGCAGAGGGAGGGACTGGCTTCGAAGGGAAGCAGGGCACCTCTATTCAGAGACAGACACAGGAGTGGTGGTTCCCGACAATTTTGCCCAACTCCTGACATACGAGCTTACTGGCGATTTGTGAGCAGGCGACATAAAAATTACTCTTGGGTTTTAGTGAGCTAACATTATTTAAATAGGAACCTTCTAAGTCTCAAATACTTTGATCGGACCTGGAACTATTTCATACGTGAGTAGTAAACAGATCTCCACAATAGCGTTTGGTGAACTGACATTTTGCAGAGTCTCCGTTCGGAACGTCGAAGAACTACCCAGATGATGTTGACACGACGTCATATGCATACAAACTTTTATCTCTCGACCGCTCAGTAGCAAGTTCCATCATGGATGAGATGATATCTTCCCAGTGGACTACAGCAGACAATATTGTCCAGGTAAGATAGAGCAGCAGAACGGAGCGGATCAGGACGCTGAAATGAGCAGGTATATTTCGACAACATGCGAGTGCGAACAGATCCCACTGTATGCATTAATGTAGTACGGCTGTTTTATGCATACGGACGTGGGGATGAGCCTGCCCTTCAGGCAACCAAAGACTGGATCCAGGACGTTTTGTTTTTCCGAGGATATCTACAGGGAACTCGGTACTACCATCAACCCGACACGTATCTCTACTTTTTTGCGCGGTTACTTAACGAAAATCCGGAATCGGATATGTTCCGCAACACATCGGCATTGCTACGCGAACGGCTCAACGAACGTATCAACACACCAGCAGACTCTCTTGGGCTGGCAATGCGGGTGCTGGCATGCCACTACATGGGCATACGAGACGAGTTGGACTTGCAGCAGCTGGTGAAGAAGCAGCAAGAAGACGGATCGTTTGAAATTGGGTGGCTATGCCAGTACGGCAAAACGCAGATGAAACTGGGCAATCGGGGCCTCACAACAGCACTAGCAGTGACTGCAATCAAGGCACTGAGCTGAATTAACGGTATGGTAGGAGCGTAGATGGGTGCCATAAGGGATGGCAAAGCCAATGGACTATTCCAATGGATTAGGCATCCAGTCTTTCATCAATTTAGAGGTTGTTTGTTTTTATAATTTCAGACGTTAGTGTTTCACACAATGCAGAGTATGTAACTTTCCACTACCTATCATATAAGCGAAAAAATAAATCTATGCTAGCTATGGGCTGCGCGAAGGGTGTCAGGGTTCCTGGGTGGGTGCCTCAGGCACTCACGCCAAGACCCAGGTGGTTAAGAGGCTCGATCTCTCGAGCCTCTTCATGTTGAAGTAGCAAGTCACATGCTAGTCACGTGTTCAAGCTTCACTCTTTATGTATATATATTCAGTCATTATCCTGTAGTCTAATAGTTAACTTACTTTTCTCTTCTTCCACTTTCCTACAACATATTCTTGCCTCTTTGGGTCAATATTCAACACTTCACCCTCCCCGTAGCACCTTCTTTCATAGTCCCAAATTGAGGTTGTTCAGCTCACCTTGCCGGCTCCCTGACAAAGGGGCTGTAATATTAGTATTCGAACATTTTAAAATCTTCCATGTTAAGCTGTCGAATATATATTCATTGACTTCCTACACCTAGAATTAGATTTACAGCCCCTCGCCTCTACAGAAAGGTAGTATTAGCGAAAGACACCTGTGTCTCGGAAATTTCAGGCTTTAGTTCTATTTGAATATTTGCGTGTGCTTGAATCCCGTCCAGCTTATCGGGATCCCTACCGTCCCAGTAACCATGTTCCATCTTAAGGTTCCTTCACAGTTACGACGGTAGTAATACGAGAGAGCATCCCCCATACCAATTGATTATGAGTAATGACAGAAAGGTTCAAACGGTATGAAACTCGTTATTCCAATCATGCTTTCAAAACAAGGATGCGGGTATGGAAAGCGGCTCGGACCATGTACCAGCGGCGGCTTGAAGACCTGCCGCATGATCGACAGTGATGGTGACTGGCGCATCCATCAAGCCGACGTGCGATGTGTCTCTGCTGCGTGTCTTGGTGCTACTCGGAGGGGAGGTGACGTCATTTTCCGCGGCGCGGAATGCGAGCGTCGAGCGGGAATCGGATGCTTAGCGGTTGGTCTCACTCTAGCGCAACACGACATGGAAGGCGTGTAAGAGGCTGCGCATGGCGCTGCTTGAGCGGTCATAAGGGAAAACAGGTGTGGGAGTTGAAGAGTCTTTCGTTGGTGAAGTGGTCAAAGGCAGTTGATGCTCTCGGCCGCGACCTGGGCGAGCAGCTACGCAAACGACCAAAAAGGAAGGGACATCGGATCGGAACCTCAGAAGCCCCGACTTGCTGTTTCTTCCCGGAACATTGAGGTACGGGAGGTGAGGAATATCCGACGGGCACGTGAATGCGCGTTTTTGGAAGGCACGGCGCTTCGTCGTCGTAGTCTACCGCCTTATTCAGCCCGATGGTAATTCGGACCAGCAAGTTTACTGATAGTTGCATTCTCCATTCCTTGATTTCCGCGAGAATACTACCAAAGGTCCACGAGTCCGACTTCATGGCGCACATCCCTTCATCAACGTCGAAGCTCTGCTAACTAGCAGCCGCACAGTGCCGGGGGAAAGTGAGAGGAAGAGAATTTCTCATTGCCGCGTCAGCAAACTGGCCAATGCCCCCAGCTGAGCCCAGCGACTTGCCCGGCGGGCCGCAACCGAGAATTGCAGGGGCTACGTCGATCTCTGTACACGCTGGGCTGTGATGCTTCCGAGTACGGACACCCACAGCCTCACCGCCATGAATTCGATCCTCTTTTCCAAGCTGGCGGGTGGGGGCCGAGCGTTGTGCGATGCGTCCCGAGGCTTCCCATGAAGCCGAGATAGTGATGGCCTGGACGTGTTCTGTCAACCTATGTCGAATACACCTATATGACGCTTTCACGATCCTCGCCCAGAGCCTACCCAACCTTAATTTTCTTTATACACTACCATCATCATACTTGACCTGGCTGAAATGGAGCCGAACGCTGTTGCTAAAGCGACAGGGAGCGGAAGAAGAAAATTTTGTTTTCCTGATGCGTGATCAACCTGTGGGGCCGATCTACTGTGTATAGATGCAAAGATGCGTGTCTCGGCGGTGCTACCGTCCCGCTGGGACGTATCAACGGGCATACGTATGATATAGGAAATTGATGCGCGGCTGTTGCCTTCGCGTGGGGCTGCGCAATGACCTCAACACCTCAGCTCTTCAAAAAGTTGCCAATTTCGGCTTAAGGTCTCGTTGTCGCCTCCGCGCGTCGCGAACAAATGCAGGAGGTGATAGCTGTTCGAAAATTGAAAGCCTTTGTCCGCGAACGGTGCTGAAAGAAATCTAGACGGAGAGCTGCGCCGTACGCGAGGCCTTGATTCTTAATATTTGTTATGGGTGCAACTCAAGCGAGCCGCATTACTCATGCCTCTTCGCTTGATACAGAGCGGCTGTGCAGATTAAGCTTAAGGGCCAGACTTCTGAATCTTGTTAAATCGGGGCTTTGACGCGTGTCGCGATCTGATGCGGTGGAATATTATTGTCCTTCGCAAACAGAACCACCCCCGGCCAGGCCTATGGTACATTTTCCTTGGTTTAGATCCAAAGGATGACGGATGCACGCGTTAAGAGCCCCATGTATGAGTCGTTCTCAGGGACTTGCTTTTAACAGATGCATAGACGATTGGCTCGTAGAACTATAGTGGAGTCTTCGTAGCGAAGTGGAGCCGGAAACACCGAAGAGCTGGGTGGGACGCATGACTGGAAAGGAATTGAAAACAAGACGATCGGGGAAAGATGTCAAATTTATTGTGACAATGGAAACTCTCCCGCAACCAGCCCCACAACTATCCCCGAAGTCTGACTAGTACTGCGGAGACTCAGCTGGCCACAAAGCCAATTCAGCACATGATTAGCGTATATGATACCCAGATAGTGGCTGTATCTGACGTGTCAAATAGTTGCATGTTCGCCAGTCTCGCACCAAACTGCACGGAAGGAGTATAGGCTGGATGCAGGATGTTGCTGCCTGCTGCGGTTGACAGGCCATTGTACGAAACTCGACCGCGAGGATCTTATTTGCAAAGCTCAGAACTGAGGATACATATGAGAGCTACGTACATTCTGAACATATCAACAGTTCACAGTGACATATCCATTCGCCGGCTTTTTGGAGAAAGCTCGTCTAGCGATATCGAAGGATAGAGAAGATTCCCCCCTCTGTCATCATTAGTAAGGCAAGGAGTACATCTCAACAACTGAATTTTGGATGAATGAGTCGCCCATCCCGGGGATCATGTCATGATCTGCATCGGGGATGGACACCTTGTTCTCTTCTCGGAAGAATCCAGCCAGCGTCGCCCCCATCGCCGGTGCAGTGAACAACACCTTTAATATTGGCCCCGTTCGCTGCCCCGTTGTAGCTCCATTGAAATCCATGATGAGTTGACGAAGGAAACAGATCAGAGGTCCAAGTTCGTGCCCGTAACGTCCATTGTCAAGATCCGAAATGCTGTCAATAACGCAAAAGACAGTGGTCGACTGCATGCTTCCGAGAAGCCTCCGAAAAAGCTCGTACTGGTAGTTGATGTCGTAGCTGTGCAGGCCATAGAGCAGTTGCTGATCAACGAACGGAAGACTCGCGCCTTTGAATTGTTGCAGGAGCTGATGGTTCATAGATCGCATCATCCCATGAGTCCCAGCGAAAGGATCGTCTCGTGTAGTATGCGCACCACAGAAGAAGATTAACGGGACCACAATTCTCAGAGAGATGAGAGCTTCGATGAACTTGGCCGAAACAGTTGTCAATGCTGTGGAGGAATCTTTCCATTGGTCGTCCGCTGCCAAATCGTCGATGAGTAGCATCTCCGAAGCATTGGAGGTACACCAGTTGCGGAAACCCCAGTCGTCAAGAACCCGGATTCCTCTGCTTTGAGTCTCTGTATAATTGTCATAGTATCCATTCGCTTGCGCCAAATCCTCCGCGGACATCATCGGGTGAACTTGCAGGATATCGAGAATCTCGTCTGCGGACGTCGCTGGTAGAAGCCTTTCGGGAGGGCAAAAGAGGTGAGCGAGGATCTTGTTCGTTTGGGCTGAGTCGGCGAACCCTATCTTTTGTTAGTTTTAATTTCAATTCCGGATGGCTCAATGGACCCTGGTCGCTCACATTGGGACGCAGCCAAGGTTTCTTCAAGACGGGATACAGCCTCTGATATTCTCTCAAGTCGTGTGTTCGACTCAGTGACTTTTCCATCGATACACGCTACATCCTCATGAATCATAAGGGTGTTTTTTTCAACCTTGAACACCCGCGCATGGAGAAGTATGTTGGCTTTGTTGAGGAAAGAGTTGGTTTTCTCCTTGATGAGATTCATACTCTCATTCAATTCATTAGCATAAGAACCTTGTTTGAGAATCGCCTTGAGCGCTTCCTCTGTACAACTGTGAGTACCCTATGGCAATCGTGGATTAAATCATCTTTACTCACTAGTCCCGTGGCTATCGAGCCAATGAATCATTTCCTTGGTACCATTCAGGATCGCTACGAAGAGCTGCTCGGCCAAGCTTCGAAGCACCTGATCGTTGCAATATAGCTGAAGCATTTCTTCAGTGTCGTCGACTGTACTAGTCAACGATTCCATCGTCGACTTCACTGCACTGCGGACCTTCGAAAGTGCTGTTGCAGCCTACAGATATCAGCTTCAAGCACTCGCCTCTTGGATGCTTGGTTCATACCCCAAAAAACAGCGACAGAACGCCGCAAGCGATCGTTGCGAATTCGTTGCCTGAAATTAATCCAAGCCATGACTGCAGAGCTGGAACCTTCTCGCCGGTACCTCTTCCGACCCGGATGAACCAATTCCGAGCACCACGTGCCTCATATGCCTCCATAGCAGACCGCGCTTCTTTTTGAACATCTGACCAGGTAGCGCTTCCACCTGCTGCATTGTATTTTGTGAGGAATTCATAGTCTTTCAGCCTCTTGCGCTGCCTCACATTTGTAACGTATGCCTGAAACTGAGTAATCGACCGCCAAGTCCTTTCAGGTGTTAGCATACGCACTGCACATCATGGGGCTGAGCATACTGTTCGGTAAATTCAATTTGCGGTGTCGGTTGCGGAGTGATACTCTCGACAGCAGTGTTGAATGCCTCGTGGTACTGTGCGCCATTGTGCTGAATCCACTGGCTAGCCGTTGTTGTTTTGCTGAGTAGATGAGAGTCATGGTTTACATGCATTTTGACTGCTTGAGACGGTAGTGTTAGGACAACAAACCCTACCAGAGAAAGGAACTGGATGAGTTGGTCAAAGACGAGGGACAATGGACTTTTCTCGTAAATTTTGCAGAAGCTGCAGTGTGGGCCCCATGAAGCTCGATTGCTCGCACCTACCGGTCACGCGACGCTTACAGCACATCTGCGGCGATTCATTGCGCCGCTTTAGTCTCGGCTTTCGGAACAGTTTCGATTCCTCCCGGAACGTGAAATCCTGCTGCATGCAGCTGTGCGTTTAGCGGACCCATTCTCACGCATGTCAGTGTTGTTCTAGTAGGGATCATCGGCGGACAGTTATCATCCCTGTGGAGCCAATTAAGCCTCCTTTGCTAAGACGCTGCACCGATATGGGGCGGCTCTAGCAGCCATAGGTCAATAGTGCTCACAAATAGCTTTTACACTTTCGGATGCTCTGGTATCATCCTTTTTCACGGATACTGATGCGCAAAAGGCGATCCCGTTCAAAGATGGCCACTGATTTGACGCATCCTCGAACCTTGTATCCCAGAGCTCCACAAAGCACAGTTATATAGCAGAACTTTGTGGAAATATCTCTGCAAAACGCTATTCTAGCCAATTTCACCATAATCCGGTTTGAGAAATTGTTCATTTGAGATATATAATCATTCATAATTTTCTTTTACGCGAGAAAGTAATGCCAACGCGGCGTTTCCCCGAACGATCGTGGACTCATCGTTGACGTTGCTTGTCGAATGTGATACGGCTGCAGAAGTGGGTCATCTAGAAAAAAAAAATAATCAGGCAGCCAACCAAGCCAAACCACTGCCAGGTCATCCTGCGTCCCACTAGCCCACGAGGGTCTGGTGTTTTTTGATTGGTAAAACCTCGCTAATCGTGAACGAGTCTTCGACGCGGCGGTTATAAACGTCGCCTCGGATTCAGCTTTGCTTCTCGAACCAACACAAAGTTTCTTTCAAAGTGACCACAAGCCGTTGTTTTTAATTGCTTTTATCACTTCGATCCTCGCGGGGTATCCTCCGTTATCGAACTCACACTCCAACCGGTCCATCGATCGATCTCATGGCCACCGACCAGCATGCAACCACCCCAAATGGAGATTCAAATACTGATAGCGAGGACTCTAAGGCTCCATCAAAGCCTTTGAACCCGGACACTGGGAGAAGCACGGCTTCTACGGTACCTCCCGATGCTGTTCCGTCCATGAACGTCACCAATGGAGAAAATACTCCGCCAGAAGATGACAGAATCAGCGAAGCAAGCGCTTATGATGAACCCGATCATCCGGAGGATATGCGAGGGTTTGTCAGTCAGTATCACGATACGAAGGAACGTACATTTGACTTGCTGGAGCGCATCAACAAGCGGGATATTCGGAGGCGGCAACACAACCGGTACATGCTTCTTCTTGATGACCGGATTGAATACATTGAGAAAGAGCTTCAGATTCTCTTTGGGAGGCCTGATCTGGAGGAACTGAAGAGAAAGCTCCAGCCAGAACCTGCGCCGGACTCTGCGTCGACGCCTGCAGTTGATTCTGAAAAGCGTCACTATCCCACCGGTCTAAAGACGATGTCCTGGAAAGAATACGCAAAGACAAAAGGAGATTCAGGCACCTTCAAAGATCCCATTCCCAAATCTGCGATTGACATCTTGGAAGAGGAACCAACGGTGTACCAACCTCAGCAGCATTGGTTCAGGTACATGAAATCATACCAAGAGGATAGTGCTGCGGTCCCCAGTCCTCCAAAGAGTGCGGAGGGGGCTCCTTCGAGAACTAGCAATGGCTCATTGCAGGCCAAGTCAATGCCGGAAAGAATCCGAATCAATTGCCCAGATCTGTGCGACGCGTTACGAGAGTTTGCGCCAGAGGGAACGCTTTCGCATCCAGACGCCAAGCACATTGTCATGCGGAGACCGTTCAAGTTTATCACGCATAATGAGCAGCTGCTGAGGAACTTCACAGCTCAAAAAGAAAGGGATCTCTCGGAGAACAGCGTTGTTGACGTAGATTCAACCAGCACCAACCCGCAAGCTGGCGAGCAAAGTGCGAAGGGAGAGGAGAGTACTGAAGAGCGCCGCGTCAAGCACCTGAGGTTGTTGCAGGACTTTATTTCGGACTACATCACACCAGCAAAGGAGCGCGCTTCTAAGAGAGACCGCATTGCCTTCCAGGATCTACATTTTCTCTTCGAACCGGGTCAAATTGTGTACGTCAGACACAAAGAACACCCACAGAAGACATGGAGAGTGCTTCAGGTTGCTGGTGGCAACAGGTATCTTCGGAAGCACGATCCGAGGGATGAGGAGGCTTATGGCTGTAAAAGTGACAAGAGGGACACTTTCAGTCCATTTGTGCTTGATTGCTACTTCCTCGCGTTTGATGGAGTTCGCTTCCGTCGAGTATATCATAGGTTTTCCATCCCATTCTTCTCCGATGACCAACCTACCAAGAGGTTCTGGGTCCTTCCATTGGAGATCGCAATAAATAATGAGCTACTAGACAAAGACCTCATTCGCAGTCAAGGACAACAATACCTGGAATGCACCACAATATGTCATCGCTACTACCACGGACGAACTCTGGAGAAAGACTCTCAGGGTGCACGCTTGCGTGCTCGTGGGGAATCCGGAGTGGACGTGCAGATTTTTTCAGAATCAATTGACGGAAATGTCATGATCGACTTCGACAAGGCGTACCAACAAAACCAGAATTGGATGTTGAACTTTGAGGATCTTACCGAGTACAAAATCAACCCCAGAGAATGGGAGAGCTCCATCGATCCGAGGAAGGAGACTATTCAGGGCGATTTTGTGATCGACTCACGCCGGAAAGAAGAGTACCTTGATAGGGAGGAGGACTCTGAGAGGCTAGAAAGCTGGGAAACAAGGAAGCTGAGGGAAGATGACTTGCTTGTCCTACCAGACAGGGTCCCGGCATTTATCTTGCGCTCTCGGAAATGGGGTAAGTTGCCGGCTGTGAAGAAAACCCGTACTTAATACTAAAACTCTGTAGTTTACGTTCAACTCGGCCGCAATGCTGAAGGAGAAGAGGTACTTACCAAGGTTGAGAAGCGTAGGGAAGCGTGGGATGAGCTGCAACTACCAGGCGAAGAACATCTTGAACCTGACGAGGAGAATCGATCAAGCCACAAATACATCATCCAGTCATTGGTGGCAAAGCACTTCGCGAAGGACATGAACCTAGATTTGGTGCGGAATAAGGGTAAGCTATCCCACAGCTATTCTTATGGTACATTCTAATGCATAAAAGGCCGTGGGCTTATTGTTTTGCTGCATGGCGCTCCTGGTGTCGGAAAAACATCGACGGCAGAGTGTGTCGCAGAGGCGGAAGGCAAGCCGTTGTTGCCGATTACATGCGGTAAGAACGGCGTTTATTGCTTTTCATATATACCTAGGGACTGATCATTGATAGGTGACCTTGGCCTGGATCCCCAACAAGTCGAAGTCAACTTGACCAAACATTTCGAGCTAGCACAATCCTGGGACTGCATCCTTCTACTTGACGAAGCCGATGTGTTTCTTGCAGCACGAAGCTTGAGAGACCTAAACAGAAATGCACTTGTCTCTGGTAAGTCTCAACAGTTTTCGGGACAATGCCGAAATTTTGAATGGTTAGAGTTCTAATATCTACATAGTTTTCCTCAGAATTCTTGAGTATTACGAGGGGATACTCTTCCTGACGACCAATAAAGTGGGACTTATTGATGAGGCTTTCAAGTCACGCATCCATATGGCACTCTACTATCCCTGGTTGACTGAGGAGCAGACAGTCTCGATCTGGAGATCGCTCCTCAAAAAGGCAGGAAGCTCACAGCAAGGCCTGATCTTCGACAAGACAGACATCATGGCCTACGCACGGAAACTGTTCAACCTTCAATCACGCTCAGAGCATGGAAGAGGACCGGAGGGCATCGCTCCAGGATGGAACGGTCGACAAATAAAGAACGGCTTCATGAGCGCCATTGCTCTGGCCCAGTACGAAGCAAAACGTAAGAGGCAGCTTGAAAAAGATGAAACACCCATCCAAATCTATCTGAAGCCACAGCATTTCGAAACTGTGGTGAAAGCGTCGGAGGCGTTCGACCAGTATCTATGGAAAGTACACAACTACACCGCAGATTCCAAGCTTGCAGAAAAAGGAGGGTACCGGATCGATGGGCACGGGCCGGGATTTAACGGCCAGAATGCTAGCTCGTACCCGGCAAGACCTACTTCGCTCGATCAACAACCCTCTGCGTACCAGTATCAACCAAACTTGCCGCCGAGTCAACCACAGTACGCACGACCTCAATCATCAATGCAGTACGCATCCCAACAGGCCAATTCTGCGTATCAGCCGCGTGTACCGCAGCACTATCCACAAAGCACGGATCAGTACGCTATGTCAGGCCAGGGACAGCCTCCGCGACAGAACTATCAGCAACAAGTTCCGCAGCAAAATTACCAGCAACAGCATCTACCACAGAACTATCAGCAGCAGCCACAGCAGCTGCCTCAGCCACCACAGACACCGCAATATCAGCAGCAGCAACCACAAAACTTTTCAAATCATGCTCAGCAGCTCGACCGCTCACCCCAGATGGTACAAGCAGTTCCAGAATGTGATGCACATGGCCTTCAGCATCACACCCTGCAGCCTCCACACCACAATGTTAATGCCCCTCGAGAGTTGACAATGCAGGCTAATTAGGCAAGCTTGCCTGAATGCTGCTTGGGACGATAAGTACCTTGAGACGGGCCTTTCTGGTCTTCAACAACCCACCTTTTGCTATGCCTACGAATTCAACATTCGAGACAAGCTTTTCGTTTCCTACTGCGAATATGGGGCACACATGCGGAGGAAAAGTATTCTTCTTGCGTTTGTTGTGGTCTTAAACTAGTTCAGAGCATTCCTGTGCCCATCATATAGCTTCCTCCTGTCAGTAAACCATCTTTTAGGCACAGTTGACCTTAGTGTCATGGAAGGTTCTTTTTAGGCACAGTTGACCTTAGTGTCATGGAAGGTTCTTTCCCTTTAGTTTAGACAAATCAATACGTTGATTTCACTCCTTCCTGCCTTGTGTCTTGTCTTGTTGACTGTGATGTTCTCGTAGAGGTATGATATTTATAAGAGGTGGACAGCAATATACCAACCAATTAGGGACGATGACATAGCAACTCAAAACGGCATGAAGCTCTCCATTGCAATCCTGATATTAACAAAGATAATCACCGAGAATCTACCTCTTCTTATCCCTCCCAATCCTCGAAAACTTCTCGCGCCACTTCGCCACCTTCACACTCTTCGGCGTCGCCCACGGATCGCGATTCAACTTCTCCACATCCGCCACCACATCCTCCGCCAACGCCACCGCCCCCACCGCAAACCTTAACCCCTCATTCCTCTCCAACTCCCTCAACAACCCCCTCGTCCTCACCTCCGGCCCATACGGATCCCTCCACAACTCCACCCGCTCGAACCTTGCCCCCTCCCGGAAAAAGAAGCCCGCGTCATCCCGCACCTCCGCGTCGGTGTCCGGGAACGGCTGCATCGCCGCCTCGTGCGTGCCGACGAACGTCGCTACGACGGCGCGCGCCCCGTCCTGCAGCTCGTTCCGCAGCGCCTCGGTGTCGACGCCGTCGAGCGCGATGTTGCCGGCGCTCAGCGCGATGTTGTGGCCCTTGTCGTCGTGCCGGACGAGGATGTGGTCGACGTGCAGCTCCTCGGGGCTGCCGTACAGGTAGAACGGCATCAGGCCGGAGGGATAGGCGTCGTCGCGGGAGGCGGAGTCGAGGGAGCGGTTGATGAGGACGGCGGTGATGCGGACGGTGATGTCGGGGTGGAGGATGCCGCTGTTGGGGGGGGGGAGTGTTAGTTTGGTGGATGCAGGAACTCAGGGGAGGGAAAGGGAGACGTACTGCGACGCAGTGGTGAGGTTGGCGGTGAAGGAGCCGCGGCCGGCGACGACGCGGGTCAGGTCGATCTTGGTGGCCGTCTTGAGGATGAGCGGGTCTTCGGTCGCCGTCTTGCAGTCGCGGTAGACCTGCAGGCCGTGCTCGTCCAGCTCGGCGGCGACGATGAGTTGGCGGCGGTGGCTGCCGATGTGGAACATGGTGCGGTAGGAGAGGTAGATGCGCTTGTCGCCGTGGATCAGGAAGCTGTGGTAGTCGGGTGCGTCGTTGTTGCGCTTGCGGCAGACCTGGGTTTCGTGTTAGATTTGCTTGGAGAGGGTGATAGCGCTGCTGTGGATTTTCTTACCTCGACTTCCTCTTTCACGACGTCGATGAAGGTCTTCTCGACAGTCTTGAGGAATCCTCTGGTAGTCGGGAACGGGCTCATAACAACGTTCCTCAACACCATGACTGGCTGCTGAGTTGAGGCGTCCAACCCAAGTCGGCGCTTGTAGTTAGCAGCGCAGTCGCCATAGAGCTCGTGCTCGAACTCCGTGGACGTAAGATAGAACGGTATCTTCGTAGGCTTGTCATCCGGAGTTTCGATGGAGAGCCTCTTAACGACACGCTCCATAAGGTAGTTCGCCTCCTCAACGTCTTCGTTAGGATTACCCTTCTCATCGTACCAGTTCAGAGCGAAGGCGTTGATGTTCAGATCAGATCCGAGCGAGCGCAGAAGCTTCATCGCTGACTCGTCTTTGACAATGTCTGCGTTCTCCTTCTCTAGGATCTCGCTACGGATCCTCTTCTTCTCGGCATCCACGCCGCTTCCACCGCTGGCTTCCGAGGGGAGCATGTTGAAGGGGATGCACATGAAGCCATGCTCCTTATCAGGAGTCATCGCGGCCCAGAGAGCCGAGAACTGCCAACCCCGTTAGCTTTACCTCTACTACCGCCTTGGTGCTGATATACTTACCATGGATGAGGTGAAGCAGACTTCACTCATCAGAGCACCGTAGCCCTTTTCGTGGAGCCCGATGCATTTGTTCGAGAGCCAAGTCGAGACAGCAGACGCTCCAGGTTTACTGCACAGTTCGTCAGCTCATAGCCACAGCTATTCCGAGCACGATCATTCCACATACCTTCCCTCGACGCCATAAATCCCAATACTCGTCACCGACCCCCTGGACAAGTATGGGCTGGTCCACGTAACCAGGTGCCTCGAGCGTCCATCACGATACGCAAGGGCACCCGCCGGGTAGGGAATATACCCGGCCTTATGCGGATCGACGGTAACCGAATCGCAGTACCGCAGCGCCGCAAGATCCCGCTGTGTCTCAACGCGCAGACTCAGCCCCGGCACAAACCCGTCGGACCCAGGTTCACGGCCAGGATGCACAACGGAGATCTCCGACGCCGCATCCGCGTCCGAGCCATCATCAGACCCTTCGTCGTCGTCCTCCTCCTCTGCGACAGCCAGGCTAGCCATCCTCTCAGCAAAGGCATCACTACCGGCAGCCTTCTCCTTCCTCTCCTTCTTCTTCTTCAGCCCCGCAGGCATAAACTCCCTCTTCGCCTTCCGCAGCATAGTCGTGAAGTACCCTCCCCACGCCGCGTCAGCATGCACGAGGAACGACAACCCCTTTGCCTGGAATTTCTGCCGCAGCTCGAGGATCTTCTGCAGCGGGTCGACGGCGCCTTCTTCCGTCGAGCCGATCACGGCGACGACGGCGTACACGGCGCGGAAGTCGCGCAGGTGCTCGTTCAGCTTGGCCTCGAGGTCGGTCAGGTCGACGCGCGCGGCGTGGTCGACTTTGATGCCGATGATGTTGCCGGAGCCGATGCCGGCGATGGCTACGGGGGGTTGGCGTTAGCATGGCGGGAAGGGGGAATGGGGGGGATGGGGGTT
>JAUJDW010000157.1:0-61611 GCA_030512325.1 Lasiodiplodia hormozganensis | reverse complement strand
TCCCCGCCGCACCAACTCAAACACATCCGGCGCCCCCTCGGCCCCCCAATTCAACAACCCCCGCCCCGTCCCCACCCAAAACGCATCGTGCCACGGCTTGAGCAGCGCCGTCTGCGGATGCGCGTCCAGCCGCAGCGGCTCCTCGACGCCCTTGCGCTGCACGAGCTGCGCGTGGAAGGCGCGGACGAGGGCGCGGCCGGCGGGGGTGCGGTGGAGGAGGTGTCGGCAGAGGCGCTCGAAGTGGTTGAAGGATGGCCACCAGGACGGGGACGAAGGGGACGAGGAGGACAGGGGAGCAGAAGGGGAGGATGAGGCAGCCCATATACACGGATTGAGAAACGTGACGGCGCGCGTCGTGATCAGCGCTTCGGACAGCAGCTTGAGCGGCGTGACGCGGGCGGGCGCGAGGAAGCAGGGACCGTGGCCGGAGGGGCGGATCAGCCACATGACGCGGTTGCCGAGGGTGTGGGCGTGGTGGTGGGCGCAGTCGGCGGCGGACTTGTTGGCGGAGAGGATGAGGATGGTTTTTTGCTTCTTTTTCTTTTCGTCTGTGGTGGTTGGAGGGGCGGACGATGGGCAATGCTTCCCGAAGTCGCGGACGTGGTAGATAGGGCCGGTGAAGGCGGAGGTGTCGGCGTCGGCGCATTTGAGGAGGGAGGAGGCGGGCTTGGGCGTGCTGGTCAGGCCCGTGGCTAGGACGAGGATGCGGGCGTGGATCCTTTGCGTCTTCTTCTCCCCCATCTTCCCCCTCCCCTCCTCATCCCCCTCCTCCCCATCCACCTCCTCAACACAAACCACCCACCCCTCCTTCCCCAAGTCCTCCGCCTCCACCACCTTCCTCCCACACCTCACCCTCCCCACCAACCCCTTCTCCTCTGCGTAGTCCTCCAGGTACCGCCTTACGCTGTCACCGGCGATGTGCTCGTCGGGGCGCACCTCCGGGTAGCGCGGGTTGCCCAGCATGGGGTAGTCGGCGAACTCGAAGTGGCCGGCCTGGCTGTTGGTCTTCAGGCCCGGGTAGAGGCGCGAGCGGGCCCAGACGCCGCCGATGCTGGGGGCCGCGTCGAGGATGAGGAGGGAAGCGGTGGGGTGCGTGGTGGTGTAAGTGCGGGCGAGGGAGAGGCCGTGGAAGCCGGCGCCGACGATGAGGAGGTCGACGGTTTCGAGGGGAGTTGGGTCGGGCATTTTTGGGGGCTTTTTCTTTGATGAGTCTGGATTTGACGGTATGGATATTGCTGTAGTAATGATATTGTGGACGTTTTTGCGCTACGATTTTGTGGGCTTTGGTGTCCTTTGGGCTGTAAATAGGTCCCGACGTTTTTAAAGTTCAGTCGCTAAGGCGATGAGACAGATGAATTCGCATGAGAAATGCGTAATTATTGATGTCAGACACGCGCGAATGTTGATTTCTTTCAATCTGAGGCGTGAGAAAGATATACGTCGTCTGAAATGCAGCGTGGGCAAATCAGTGACGCGGTACACCCTGGGACAAAGTTCTGATGCGACGTCAGAGAGAGCGTAGCATAAAATAAAATGTAATTCAAAAAGGCTTGGGTGGGATGACCATGAATCTTAATATGTACGAAGGAAAAATAATGACCTAGAAAAAGCATTCATCTCCACAAATGCAAGGGCAATGGCCGTGTTTTATGTGGTGGCTGGATGGATGTGATAAAGGAAAAGGGGGAAGCCATGAGCAGCCACAAGAGGTGAAATGCATTTTAGCAGAAGAAAATGGGACCAATTAGAAACATGGATGAATCTAGCACTCAGCTGAACTGCGAATAAGCTTTATCGCGCTTTGTGGGGCTGTTGGAGGCGTCGCCGAGCGCTATCGCGTGGCAAAAAGACGGTGGGAAAGATGAGCTGTTTGCGAGAACAGTTTAGGGAAGGCTTCCGCCCCCGGTTGATCACGGGCAGAAGTGCGGAGGATTTATTGTGGGTCTGTGGTACCGAGGATACCTGGTGAGCTCCATCGCAGTTGTACCGGTGATGGTGACTTGCAAATAATGGAAAATGCGATAGAATGATCCAGATGCTTGTCCGATGGGATGGTTGTACTATTGAAACAGGGAGGCCTGTCAACGGTCTCGAGGAAGATCCCGGCATGATGCTTGTGTGGAGAACCCGGAGATCGCGCAAATCACCTGCTGTATTTTGACGTCTGTCTGACAACGAAATGTTCGATGTTTATGAGCAACGGGATTTTGAAGGCTCTGCGGTGCGCTCAGCCGTGCAGACAAGCACATGCGCGCTAGCCTGGCAGAGCTGCAAGCTGCACTACCGATCCCACGTTCCGCCGGCGCAACATCATTATTCCTGTCCAAGATTCTGCTCACTGCCCTTCACCTATATTAAGGGTCCTTTCCTCGTAGTAGATTCTGGCCCACGCCTTCGCGTGCGACCTCCTGGGTCCCCTCCCGCGCGGGCTGACTGCTGCCTTCTAGTGCGCCGGGTTCCCGTTGTTGGCAGGAACGATCAACCAGGGGTGTATTTAGTGCTTTCTTCCGGGTAGTTCAATCCATCACCCATTAATCTTCTCAGCTTCTTGCCTCAGCCAACTGCAGCGCCGTGTCCCCAAGATTCCCATGCGGGATATTCCATCCTGCCGCTTCTGCCCTTGCGGCTACAAAGTCCTATACCCTGGGGCTCGTAACACTCTCTAAGGTAAGAAAAACAACATAACATGGACAATAAAGCATATAAACTCTAACCGCCACAGTCCAAACGTCTGTCAACGAAACTAGGCACTCCTCAGGCGCTATCCTATGCACCACTGTTGCGTTGAATCCAGCAGAGAGCAACGTGCACACAAGTATTCGTCAAACGTTCCAGTGCACTCATCCAAATACATGGCCCAATTCTGTTCCCAAGCCTCTGCCGGCTCTTGCGAAACCCTGACATTGCACCAGTAATCGACGTACAGACACCCCTCCTCATCATCCGTATCTCGCACAGCGACCAGGATTCCCGGAATATCAGCTCGCGTGCCATCCGGCGGACGATGCAAAACAACCATAAGTGCCTGCGCGTCTGCCGCCGCCGCCCCGATCCGCTGCTGCAACCGCTCATCGTCTGTCGTAGCCCAGCTGAGCTGGAAGCACGACCGCGTCCCCTCGTCCAGCACCAGGCACGGAGCCGTGAGCGGCGTACGCGCGACATGCAGGCGCAGTCCCGGGTACTCGACGAACAAACCGCGCTCGTCAAAATAGGCGGGTAGCGCCCCACTGTCCAAAACGGCGTACTCGTTCCCTTGAGAGGCCATGAATGAGGCGGGAGCCCATCGCCGACCAGGCGCTTCGAGGCGCGGGCCACTCGCAAAGATGATGCCGGGCGGGAAGAACTGCTGCAAGTCGAGAAACACGTCCATTCGCCTTTCCGGCGGCGCGTCGACCAGCGGGCCCAGATCCAGACCAAGCAGCGCAGCGACGCAAATCAGTTCGTCCGCCGCGCGGCTGGTCGTGCGCCACTGCAGCGCCGACCACACGTGCGCGACGCGCTCGGCGCCGTCGATGCGCAGGAGGCGCCGCATGAGCAGGTTGAAGTTGATAACCTCCATGCCGACAATGTTCCACAGCTCGCGGGTGCGGTCGCGGATGTGCTGGAGTATCCACACGCCGACCTCGCAGGCGCCGTCGTCGCACCAGAAGTACAGCCGCTTGGCGAGGACGCCTTCCTGGAAGGTCCAGAGGCGGCGCAGCCAGGAGCAGCAGGTGATGCGGATCAGATGCTCTTCGTAGCGCTGCGCGGCGAAGGGCGGCTTCCACGTCAGCTGGCGGATCTGCCGGTCCAGGACGAGGACTTGCGTCGCGGCGGTGTAGGTGCGCGCCATGAGCTTGATGGCTTCGCCGCGGTGTGGTGGGCGTAGCGGGACGCAGATGGTGTCGAGCCAGAAGTGTAGCCGGCCGTTGTGCAGGCGGAAGGGTTGGCCGTCCTTGTCGTACAAGCACACCTGCACCATGGCGCGCAGAGCGAAGAATTGGCAGCGCGGCAGGCTGTTTCGGTGCGGGTTCCCGAGCCCGTCGGCCCAGACGTGCGAGATGGCGACGTAGGGGATGTCGGGCGTGGCGGCGACCAGGTCAACGTCCGCTTCGTCCATGGCCCGCACGGCTGGCAGCACTGATATGAGCGGGTATCCCCCGGCATCGAGGATGGCTAGCGCTTTCTCGATGGGCGGCTCGACGGTCCCGCAGAGGCCGTCGCAGGTGTCGTAGTGCTGGGTGACGTACGTGCCCTCGTCGACGTTGTCGGCGACGCATGTTTCCTCGCTGCAGCGCGAGTGGTCCTTGCTGTGCTCCAGCGCGTCCATCCGGTACGCGTAGTACACGGTCGCCGGCGTCAGCGTTTGCTCGAGCATCGACACGTGGTTTGGACAGCAGCCGCAGGCGAGCAGCCGGTCCTGGATCAGCCAACTCGCCGTCCGAAGCAGAATGTGGTCGGGTTGCTCGGCTACGTCCTTGTATATGTTCATGCGTGTGTAGTCGAGAGTGCTGCCGAGAACGAGGATCGAGAGCATTATTTCGTCGCTGCCCGGCCAGCGGAAGCCCGATGTTGCTGACATGAAATTCAGTCGCTTGACGTGGGCTGCGGACTCCAGGAGGATCCTTCTGATGGCGTAGAGCTGAGACTCTGCCTGTTCCCTGGTCCTGACGTCCTTCTCTGCTTTCCACGTTTCCATATACTGCGGTAATGAAGCGGTGGTCACCCAGTAGCTTTCATCTCCGCCATCTTTGCGGATAAAGTCCTCGTGTCGCACCTGGACTCCTGCAGCGCCGAGGACGTGATAGAGCACCCCGAAGAACAACCATTCTTGTATGAACGCCATGGCTTCGTCACCGCTTCGCTCCTGCAGGTCTCCGAGCAGCAGCAGCTCGATGCTCCAGCCTGCCTCTTCGGGGAAAGAACTGAAACTGTCTGCTGCTGCTTCGGGAGTCGTCATCTGTCCGCAGTTGATGCGGATCGTCCCCGTGCATTTGAGAGGGACGTCGATCGCAGGGTTTCCGCCTGCCAGAGGGGACGGTATGTGGTCCATTTTTGCGTTTGAATGGGCTGGGATGAGGTGACAAGGCTGAAGGTTGGGGGCTTATCATGGATTCTTACTAATCACGGCTGCACAGCGCTCGTTTCTTTAATGGAGAAAGCTTACGGCTTTGGACAAGAAAAATGAATGAAACATTCGACGAGAGTTCCATAATTGGTTTTTCTTATGGCACTGTTCCGCATGGACAAGCACTAAGCTTGATGTTTTGATAAATTTCTGCAACGGCAGGCTCCTTCTTCCAAGCCTCGGAGTCGCTTGACAGGTCGGGTAAACCATAGGGCTTACCCTGAAGAAATAAGAGAGTGAGGAGAATTGTGCGATACAAAGTGAGTCTGCTACCCATCCATTGAGTTGAAATTGAGAATTTGAGTTTGTTAGAAGGTTAAAATGCTATCTAAGAAGCATGTATATACAGTAGGAAGGTTGGTATAGTCTGTTTCAGGACTCTCAGCACCGGGCGCACGGACGTACTCGAGGAATGCTAAGTTTTGGAATGTCTTACTTAACTCCTGCGTAACGTAAAGGAGGAATTTCTATCGAAAATATTTGATATTATGGTAGAGAAAAGCAGGCTCTATACTAATGTTTTGATTCTTCGTCGGGTAGTCTCTCGGTAGACATGGCGGAGTTACATCGGACGCATCCGCTCCCGACTTCGTCCTAAGCTTCTGGACGATAACCCGCCAAATCCCAAGCACCACTCTTCATGAACTCTACAACATGAACTTCTTGCCATGCGCTCGGCTGCTTCCGACATCAACTGGGCAGCCGTCCGCCACGCCTTGCTCGGCTTCGCGCTCCTCGCCGGGGTGAAACTCGTCGCATTCGCCTTCGACCGCGGCGTGGAAACTTACGTCAATCTGGTTCTGCGCCTCTTCTCCGACGACGAGCCATGGACGCCGTACGACGACCTCGCCGTGCCGAACGTGCCGCCGCCGGTCCTCGACTGGAACCGCTGCGCCCAGCTTCACAACCGCATCGTCGAGCTAGGCTGGCTGGGCCACAACAACGGCAGCGGAAGAGACGCGGCGGCGACGCGGGACAAGACGACGTGGTGGGCCAAGCACCAGCACGAGGCCGAGCAAATCCAAGAGCGCCTCACGCCGGGCTTGGTGGAATTCCTGCAGCGCGCCCAGATGCCCGAGGAAGGCTTAGCCTTTACCTACGAGCTAGCCGGCCTCGCGGACCCGGCGACCATGTTCGCGCACCTCGACAACTTCGACGAGGGCGAGTACATGCTGCTGCTCTACGAGGCGGCGTGGGACGTGAGCGGCGACATGTTCGGCCTGGTGTTCGACAAGTTCCAAACGCTGGTGCATTTCTTCCCATGGCTGGACGCGGACGTGCGGTCCGACGACGTGAACTGGTTCCCGCTGGAGCTGGCGCTGGGGACGTACCTTGGCATGATCGAGGCGGGCAAGTACGTCGCCATGTCGCCTGAGCGGCTGCTCGAAGCAGCGGTTGAAACGCTCCCGACGCACTCACCGCCGTGGGCCAAGATGGCGTGGGAGATCAACGGCGGCATCGGGAGGACCGTCGCCAAGCTCGACCTCCTGGTGCAGGCCATCTGGCAGCGCATGCCGGCGGAGGCCCAGACCGAGCAACGTCAGCTCAGACGCCGGCAGCGCATGATCTCCGAGACAGCGTATAGTGGTGCAGTAGCCGCCGCCGCCGTCTCCCCCGGCCACAGCTTCCTCCAGCAACTCCTGACTCAAAGCCTTGGCTGCCCCTTCGACTACATCGCGCCGGGCCTCAGATGCCCGACGGACGAGACCATCGCATCGATATTGGCTGAGCCGCCGGTGCCGGAGTCTTACGCGGCGAGCGGAGGAGACGTCTCGGCGCTGCCGGTGCTCCTGTTTCCATCGGACGAGAAAGTGCGCGACGACGTCGACGGTGGAGACTTCTACGGGTGGTACAACTCGACGCTCACGGGGGTGCTTGGCGGGCTGTACCTGGACGGCGCATCGCACCACGCCGGCTGGCAGGACGGCGTGCAGCTCGTGACGCCTTTCCCCGTCGGGGGCCAGGAGGAATCTTGGGCCCGGACGGGTGATGGCCGCGAGATCAGGGACTATCCTTGGCGCACGTATGGCGAAACGCGCGCGGCTCATGGGTCTGAGGCATACGTCTCGCTCTTCCAGCTTGGCGACAATGCGTTCACGTATTCGCATCATACGAGCCTGCACCAAGTGCTGGACCGCTGGATCGATCTGGTCGAGAGCGGCATCTGGGCGGTCGGGCCTGACGGCGTCGAGGGCGGCATGGACGTGTTCAGGATGGCCGACGAGGAGGAGCACTGGTGGAGATACTGCGTGCCACCAGCGTCCCGTTAGCGGGGGATTGCTCTGCCGCGCGTCAAGCTTTTTTCCATGGTCCAAACGTCTTTTTTTCTTCTTTGCGGCGGGTTGTTCGCCTGTTTTGTTTCCTGAGGCCGTGATCGGACCAGGATGGTTACAGAAACGGAGGGATGAAACGCCTTCTCCACTCACGTCACCAGAACTCTCTGGCCGCGTGGTCCCTGTTTGGAGCAACGCAGTGACGCTCCCAAACTCCGAGGCCCGCCTGAATTCGCCGGACCGGCCGTGTAGAAAGTTGCACCAATGCGCCCCGGGGATCGACTGCAGTGCCGGGCCTCGGACCGTGTGAACGACGTGCAGTCGGCGCAAACTGTAATAGCCGGAATAATCCACCAAACACAGCTACCGAAGCTCATCCCCTATATGAAACTAGCCCTAGGCGAAAGCTTGGCTCGCCCTTCTATTTGCGGGGTGCATGCGACTCTGGCGTTTCAGGTCCGCGCTCGGTGTTTTCCCGATGCAGCTCTTCGCCCGCGTGTTAATGAAACACCGCATCTTCTTACACACAGCAATGTTTACAGACCAGGGCGGAATCGCTGGGCAGTGTCCGGGGCATGGGATCCACCAATCCAGCCCCCCGTCCATCGCACCATGCGTATCCCGTATATAAACTTCAGCCGCCTGGCGGTGATCATTTGGCATCCACCCAGCGAGCATTTCCCGGCCAGGCGCCTTCTTAACAGCCCTCTCCCTCCTTACCTTCTCTCCAGTATCCACTCTTTTTTTGTTCCTGCAGTCCGCCTCTCCAATCGTTTTTGCCCAAAAAACAAACAACCCACATCCCAACACCATGCCCAGCCTCGCCACCATCCTCGCCATCGCAAGCCCGGTGCTTGCCCTGAGCTCGCCCCCCTCGGGCGCCCTCACCGTCGGCTCGTCAGGCAAATACTCGACCATCCAGGACGCCGTCGACGCCCTGTCGACCTCCTCGTCCTCGGAGCAAGTCATCTTCATCTACGAGGGCACCTACAAGGAGCAAGTCGTGATCCCACAACTGTCCGGCGCCCTCACCGTCTACGGCCAATCCGACTCGGCCTCGTACTCGGGCAACACCGTCACCATCACGGCCGGCAAGTCGCAAGCCGACGGCCTCAACAACGACGGCACCGCCACGCTCGCCGTGCACACGGGCAACGTCAAGATCTACAACCTCAACGTCGAAAACACGTACGGCAAGGGCTCGCAGGCCGTCGCGCTGTCCGCCTACGCCTCGGGCAACCACGGCTACTACGGCGTCAAGCTCACCGGCTTCCAAGACACGCTGCTCGCCCAGGAGGGCAACCAGGTCTACGCCCAGTCGTACATCGAGGGCGCGACGGATTTCATCTTCGGCCAGGAGGCGGCTGCGTGGTTCGAGGCCTGCGACATCCGCGTCGCGTCCGCGTCCGTCGGCTACGTGACGGCCAACGGCCGCGATGGCAGCAGCAACCCTTCGTACTACGTCATCAACAACAGCAGCGTCGCGGCGGCGAGCGGCGCGAGTGTGTCGTCAGGTGCGATTTACCTCGGCCGCCCGTGGCGCAACTACGCGCGCGTGGTCTTCCAGGAGACGGAGCTGAGCGATATTATTAACGCTGCTGGTTGGGCTGTGTGGAGCACGTCGGATACGCGTACGGATGAGGTGACGTTTGCGGAGTACGGCAACAGCGGTGATGGCGCGTCGACGAGTGGCCGCGCGAGCTTCTCGAAGCAGTTGAGCAGCCCCGTGTCGATGTCGGATGTGTTGGGCAGCGATTATGCGGATTGGATTGATTCTTCTTACTTCTAAGCTAATTGAAGTGGGAGTGGGAAAGGGAGGTGGTTATTGGTTGAAGGGGGCCTTTCTGGACTGAGGGAGTGTGGTGTATAACTTCTTGATTGTTGATATTTTACCCCGTTCTCGCTGTCAATACATACATACGTACAGAAAAACAAAATCAATGCTTTCGTCTGGTCAAACATCTTTTTTTTCCCTCTCCCCTTCCTCACCCTCCTCACCATCACCATTCTTGGCCCCCAATTCACGGAGTGAGTGAACAAGCAAAGCGAGCTGCACAAATTCCACCAACCACACCACCACCACCACGCCCGTGCCCGTAACCCGTACCAGAGCTTCACCAAAACGGCAGCGCGCCTTACCAACCCAACAACATCGCGTAAGCTAAGCTTTCGCAAACACGAGCGCGCGGACCACCGCTTGCCTCCCGCTGCAATCTCTTGTCTCAAACAAGCTTTGGCCAGACCCGGCAAAAGCGGAAACACAAGCAGCAGCCTTGCAGCGTTCGGGAATTGTTCGATATAGTAATGGATAATCTCGATGAGAGGCAGATTCAAGGGGTGAGAGGCGTTGACGCAATTCTGTGTGGGGGGAGGCACAGAAAAGGAAAGCCCCGAGAGCTGAACAGCCATTGCCGAGAGGATGCTTGCTCTCGTCAATCTCCGCAACTGCCGTGACCGTCGTCCTCCGCCGTCCCATCTGCCGTTCACCCAGTGGTACGTCCAAAAAAACCCCGACTCGGCCGACGTTGAAAGGTTAAAAGACGTGCTTTTCGGGGTATATCGCACATCGATATCGATCGTGTATGCATTTCTTTTTTTAGGTTTCGATAGCTAGAAAGGTTAAAACATAAAAAAAAGAAGGTTCCGTATCCGCCTTGTCCACATGTAGCCCTCCTCCCTCCCGGCTCGGGGATAGATAACACAGAACACCGAGCACAACCACGCGAAACAATCTATTTACGCCCCGCTAAAAATCTTTCAATCACGCCGAAGTCTTCGAGAACACAAACCTAACCCTCGAGCCATGCTCCTTAATCACATCCATGAGGGGCTCGTCGTCGATCAGAGCCTCGAAGTCGACGGCCGCATCGTCCTCCTCTTCCTGCTGTTCGTCGGCGGCGGCATCTCCCGTCGTCTCGGCTGCAGAACCGGCAGCTGACTTCTTGGTGGTGATGAGAGCCGTGTCGACATGAGCGTACTGCATGAGCGAAACCATCTTCGCCTTCTCCTTCTTCGTGTTGGCCGCCCCTGGCCGCCCCTCTCGCAACCGCTTCTCCTGCTGCTCCATATCGACTTGACTCGCGCGCAGCAGCATCGGCACTTCCGGAAGCTCGTCATCTGATTCCTCCTTGTCGTCGTCATCGCCGTCCTCGCTTGCAGCAGCAGAAGCAGGGACCAGACCCCCTCCGTTCCCGCGGCCGCCGCAGGGGCAGCAAATCAGCTTATGAGTCTGACACTCGTCCTCCTCATTCAGCGTAAACAAATCCCTCAGCTCCTCCCTCGTAAAGCTAGCCGACGACGACTTGCTATCAATAACACTATCCGCCAGCCCCTGCTTCGTGACCTGACGCTGGAAGATCTTCTCGTCGAGCGCGCCCATAGTCAACAAACGATAGATGCGGCAGGGGCGCTTCTGCCCGTCGCGGTGGATGCGCGCCATGGCCTGCAGGTCGTGCGCCGGGTTCCAGTCGATGTCGTAGAGGACGAGTCGGGACGCGCCGATGAGGTTGATGCCGACGCCGCCGGCCTTGGCCGAGAGGAGGAAGGCGAAGCAGCGGTCTGCGGACGAGGTGTTGAATTTGTTGATCATTTCTTGGCGCTTGTTGGACGGGGTGGAGCCGTCGACGCGGAGGCAGGAGTAGGAGAGGGCGCGGAGCATGTCTTCGAGGATGTTGAGGGTGGAGGTGTAGTGGGAGACGATGACGACTTTCTCGTCGGTTGTCGTGCGGATGCGGTGGAGGAGGCCGTCAAGGACGTGGAATTTTGCGCTGGATTTACTGTTGAGCAGCTTGGACGGGATCGCCTCTAGTATGGACGTCATGAGTGGGTTTGGGGTTTCATCCTTCTTTGTGGCAGACAGGAGCTTTGGACTGTTGCAGACTTGCTTGAGGATGTTGATGAGTTGAAGTGCGTTCTCATTGCTTCCCAGTGCAGCACCAAACGCAGGAGATGCAAGCACGCTGCGATAGACCTGTGCTTGGGCTGTTGTAGGACGACACAGGAGAACGTGCTCAGTCTTCGGCGGCAAATACTTGGCGAGGATATCAGCGGTTCTCCTGAGCATGAACTGCTTGGATAGCTTGTCAAGCTCCTCATATCGCTCAGTTCCTTTCTCCCTCTCTTTGGCCGTGGCGTCAGGTTGCTGACCTCGCACGATCGGACCTTCGAATTCACGTTTGAAGGCATTCAGCTTTCCGAAGACACCGGGGTTGACTAGATCAGCAACGGCATGGAACTCGAGCAGATTGTTGGAGAATGGAGTGCCTGACAGCAAGACGATACGATCGGTGCCGAGGTCACGAATTGCTTGAGCCGTCTTGCCTTTGGCCGCCTTGAGCTTGTGCCCTTCATCCAAGACAATCAAGTCGACGTTGCATTGCTCCTTGATGTCTTCATGGGACTTGAGCAGCTTCTCATATCCGATGATCATGACATGGTAGCATTTGCCTCTAGTGAAATCTGTCAACCGTTTCTTGGATTCGTCGGCAACAAAGACACCGAGGCGCTCGTTTCCAAGCCACTTGCGGAACTCTCTGCGCCAGTTACCAACAACTCCAGCTGGGCAGACGACGATGGCTTTCTTCACCACCGGCGGGTCTTCGTAAACGAAATTCTGTTTCAGAAGTGTCCATACCAGAGTGATGGTCTGCAATGTTTTGCCAAGGCCCATCTCATCGGCCAGGATGACACCTCGGCCATTGTAAGCACCAAGCCCCATAACGCAGTCGTAGAGGAACTTGACGCCTTGGCGTTGGTGATCGCGGAGGTGCTTGGAGAGGACTGGGTCAACCACGACGTCAACTACTTGCTTGCCCTTGGGGATGTCCATGGGCATTGGACGTCTCATGACGAGAGCGCCGAGAGCGTTGGGGTCATGACGCGGTTGAGGTATTGCCATGTTTGTCTGCTTGGGTAAAGTGGTGGACGTTAAAAGCGGGTTCTTGAATTTGGAGGTCAGAGGGCGGCTCTGTGTTGAGACTGGACCGACGTCTGGCTTTCCCGTTGCTTTGGCCGCAGGCTTCTGGGCCTGAGTGGGCTTTACTGTAAGTAAAGGCTTCTTGTTGGCTGACTGGGCTATTGTGGGCTTATGTTGGACGGGTGTGTTGGTGCTCTGGGGAGGTTTCCCCGCGGAGAAGTCCGGCTTTGATATGACAGCGTCAATTTCCAGTTCCTTGCCACCAACCGAAAGCGTTGAGCCGGGTTCCAAAGGTTTCGACCACATTGTTTTGCCCATAGGTCGGCCAGATGTATCCTGAAGCTGGGCATAGCCATTTGATACGCAGAGTATCGCGTCTCCATCCCACGTTTTGTGCTTCTTTGCCGTGGGCTTGCGCCATAGAACCGCGTAGCGAACCTCAGCAGAGTCTCCCAGGTTTTTCGGTGTTGTGTCGGCTCGAGCAGGGTTCACGACTTGCAGAAGGGGCTTGCGCACGGTGACTGGTGCAGGCGACGGCTTTGGTGGATCGTCATTGTCGTGGGAGATGCGGCGTTTCTTGGAAGGCGGCTCAGAAGGTGGATCTGCAGGAGGACGCGGTGCGGACTGGTTCTCGGAGGGTTTGCGGATCAGCGATGGAGGTTTGAAAGGCTTGTTGAGCATGGTGGTGATGCATTGAAGTTGTCGCGTCGGTGGTGTTTACTAGAACGCGGTCAGGTGGCGACGCGATAGCGCGGAATGCAGGCAGGCGCGTCTCGGCTCGCTTCTCTTGCGTCACTCCAGACCCACCCCTCCAAACCCGACACTACCGAATTTCTTCAACACTACCACGAAGCGCGTATCCCATCCTGACTCCAACCTCGGTGCGTGGCTCGCTCAAGATGGCCGAGCAGGATAATGGTATCGCTGATGCGACAGCTGCCGAAAATCGTGAACGGCAATTCAACGAAGTCACGTTACTGGAGAGCATGTATCCCGAAGAGCTGCAAATCATCAAGCATCCAAAAAGTCAGGATGACGACTTTGAACTCGAGGTTCGCCTCGATCCTGGTCACTCGTTGTCTTTCATTCTCTCACCCAAAACCTACCCGGCGTCTTCTGGCCCCCAGGTTTTTCTCTCCTTTGGATCCGACGTTCCGAACGAGAGTAGGAGGCAGTTGCGCGCTCACCTGCGGGATATTGTAGATAGGCAGGAGCTTGGTATAGAGTGCGTCGACCTTATTATTGGCGATTTCCGCCAGACTCTGGACGATTTCAACGCGTCCGCCCCGGACGACGTACAGCGCGCTGGGGAGCAGGCAAGCCCCAACGCCTCCCAAAACCAAGCTTTGCGCGTGGTTCTATGGATGCATCATTTGCTAGCTACCAGTAAGCGCCGTGCCATCGTACAGCTTTCCAAGGAGCTTGGCCTCGGTGGCTTTTCGAAACCAGGATATCCGGGCAGCGTGTTCGCTGAGGGCGAGGCCACTGCCGTGCGCACTTTTGTCGACGAACTCAAGGTCCATCTCCTGTGCTGGCCGCAACACGTACCTATGCTGACTTGAGGTCCAGTCAATGCGATGGCAAGCAATTCAGGAACGCGCTTCAGCCACGGTGCCCATGACATCGCTTGTCCTACCTTGTGGGATCCAAGAGGTCCAAAGCCTTGGAGATATCTCCGAAGGCCTAAAGTCGACAGGGCCTCAAGGAGACTCTCTGGCTGCCTTTTTCTTGGAAAGCATGAAGATTATTTGATATCGTAAATGCGCCTCGTAGGAGCTTCTCCAAGCCATCGCTTCAGCCAAGATAAGGCTTCGATTCTATTCTGGTCTTAGAAGTTTGAAACTGCCCGTATTCGGAAAGTGCTGCCCGCGGCAAAATCCATCTTTCTGCTTGGCAGACCCATCTGGTTAATCAAGAGGCTGTGCCGTCATCATCCTTGATCTCCACTGTGTGGGGTCCAAAAGGATTCATCCTTGGCCTATCTAGGGTTTCCACCGCTACTATTCCCGTATTCGGTTAGCGCTAGGGCCGTTTTATAGGGACCTCATGCGGCTCCTCGTGCTTCAAACGGAGATGCACGTCATACAGAGTCCCAGCAAATGGAAGCCTGGCATTACATGGATCAGCAGCTCATGACTCTTTTCTATGAAGACTATTGTGCAGCCTGCTGCGGAGACGACACCCTTCACCCATATCCATGGATAGCAACATCGCTCTGTCACCTGCTGCAGCCACCACTATTGTGATTAACCACGCGACGTGATTCATTTACACCTATCCGGCTAGTTCCGTACCGCTCGAGCAAGGAAGAAGGGTATCAGTGCAGATGGTTGCAGGATGGGGCCATAAGAACCCAATCTCATTCGTCTAGCAAATTATCCGCTCGGCTTGCCATATCCAGAGCTTGCTGAAGCAGCCCCAAGTTACTGTAGTATGGCCCATTGCCGGCGGTGTGCTAAGCCTCGTAGGGCCCACCGGGGTCCATGTTACTGAGGCTGAAAGCGGGAACGGGAAGGAAGCGGGGTAGATAGGAGAATCTTGATTGCGGCTACACCACCGATGTTTTGACTGATTGGGTGGGGATCAGTTCAAATTTTGTGATGCAAGGCCCATTTTTTGCTTACGCAGCAAATAGAATCTTCCTTTTGTGGCCCCGAGTTCTGCCTGATATGCTCTTTTTTGTTTCCCGTTCCGGTATCCCGAATGCCTATCACGGGGGCTAAGTTTCGGAGGCCGCGCCGGTATCTTCTTTACAGAAAGACTTTGCTCATTCGATGCGTAAGAACTTGCGCAAAAAATTGATTCTTGTGAAACATTGCTGGCTCAACTACGGGAATAAGAAATGATGGCTTTCCATTTGACAACGCTGAGATGGTACATTCAGATGCTGGTCTTTACATGCTGAATGACAAGGTAGCGTATGAGCGCATCGTAATTACTGACGAGCCTTGTCTTCAATGATCGGTGTCGGCTATTATTGGTATCCCTACATAGGGCCTGCGTATGCCTTCGAGTCAAGGATGATAATTTGAAATCTTTTTTCCCCAAAACGAAAAGGGAAACTTAAGGGCATTTGTGAGCCCAACCCTGAGCTGTAAAAGTAGGTTTTTGGGCTTGATCTAGGGAAATAGTGCTTACGGCTTCATCCTTCTGGATTCAGTGCATACGCAAACTTCGCCTCGCCCACTGCGCCACGCCGCTATGTAGGCCATCCTGAGGGTGAAAGAGGTAGTGAAACACACCAATCAGGAGTTTGTTCTTGCACAGCCAGTTAGTACACCATGTCAATGACAGACGCACGGTCTGAGCTCCGCCCCATCAAGCAGCCTGGGTCAGTATCTGTGTGTGTGAAGGTTTGTGTGTGAGACAAGGCTATATATTCAATTGCACCGTTCGAAAGGCTCAATCTTGCAGACAAATTGAAATCACTACTCTTTCCACTCAAGGACCCGAGTATCCAGTTCCAAAGATCTTTTTCACAGTGCAACTTTACCCTCCATCTCTATCAAGAAGCCTCCCGGACGCACTGAAGATGGAGATGGTCAAGGACCCGCGAGGAGATCAACATGGGCTTCAACAGAGGCATCATGACCGACCTGTTCCACGGCGAACACAGCTTCAACGGAATCGTCGACAGCGACTAGGTGCTCGTCACCGACTTCGCCCAGTAGATGGAGACCATTCAGAAGAACTTGAAGGAGTTGAAGAACTTCTCATAGAATCAAGCACAGTGAGTGTCACCAGAAAGTCTTATACTTCACGACAAAGACAGCTGATATCTTCAACAGAGAGAGCCGTCCAGATCACTGGCATACCACGCATACACACTGTGGCTCTTTACACGCAGCAACATCAAGACGATGATCCTGCCAGCAACCGTCTTCGGACTCGCAATCACATTATCAGGGCCACTGCTCACCACAAACGCCTCGCCCGATTACTACAACATACTCTGCCGGCTACCGTTGATTGTGTTGTCCACTTGGATGGAACTGCTGGTCTTCGACCTCAGCAACCAACGCCAACCGGGATCTGCCGTCGAGGACGCAGTCAACAAGCCGTGGCGCCCAATCCCGTCTGGCCGCATCAGCGAGGAGGCAGCACGCCATCTCCTGATGGCCGCCATACCCGCCACTATCATCAAGAGCATCCTCCTCGGCACCACTCTTGAAACACTAGTCTTCTTCATCCTGACCTGGATCGTAAGCCACCAACACCACCCCCACCTCCTCCTCCACCTCCTCCCCACTAACACCTCTCTCCCCACAGTACAACGACCTCGCCGCCTCCGAATCCCACTACCTCATCCGCACCCTCATCAACGCCCTCGGCATCTCCACCTACTCCGCCAGCGCCGCCGCCGTCGCCGCCCGAACCTCCTTCTCCTCCTTCTCTTCCCTCTCCTCCCCCGCCACCCTCCACACCTACACCCTAGCAACCAACCTCACCATCACCACCCCCCTCACACCCCGCTTCTACACCTGGCTCCTCCTCCTCTCCCTCGCCATCTTCCTGACCATCACAACGCAAGACCTGCCCGACCTGCCCGGCGACGCCGCCAAGGGCCGGCCGTCGATGCCGCTGGCCATCGGCGAGGCGCGCGCGCGGTGGAGCATCGCGGCGGGCTTCGTGGGCGCGAGCGCTGCTTGCTGCGCGTTCTGGGGGGCGGGGTGGATAGGTGTGTTGGGGGCCGGGATAGTCCTGGCGGGGAGAGCCGTCGCGGCGAGGGGGGTGGAGTGGGATAAGGGGACGTGGAGGGGGTGGTGCGGGTGGGTGGCGGTGGTGTATTGTTTGCCGGTTTGGGCGAGATGGAGGGGGGTGGTTTAGAGGCGGCTTTTGCTTTTGATACGGTATGGCCGGTTGATCATACGCAATGAGTCTGTAGTATTTGAGAATTTTACGTGGTTGATAGATAACTTTTTGAACCTGTTTCCCTGATGTAGTGCTTACTGAACTGTCCTATCCATTTTTAACACCACTTGTAGAGATTTTGAAGGCCGACACAAGAACCCAATTATCCAATGTGAGAGCAACTCATCCAAAGCCACGTTTCAACGGATTCGGCCCCCATCTCGAGGCATGATTAAGTCGCTCGGGCCCCCGAAAGCCTGAGTCCTGCTTACCCAACGATACGCTTAAAACTCCCTAGAAAGAGTAGCCGGCGTAACAAATACTTAGTAGGCTCAGAGCTAAGCGTCAATTCCATGTATAGGATAGAGCGGTTCGAAGCCGGGATCCGCGCCGAAAAGGTTAAAGTGTAATTCCTATATTGTCAACTCGTTAGGATTTTGAAGATTTTTAGCAGAGTTATGGCCAGTTACCTCTGAAAAGTCAATGAAATCATTGAGTGGAACTCCGCCGTCTCTCTCTGGTATATCACTTCGCATTGTGCTAGGATTGTTCAGGGCTTGGTCCGATACATCCGTTGACGTTTTCGATAAATTTTCGACTGCATGCTCGGCAAAACGACACAGCTCCTTCAAAAGGGGAAAGGAAAGAGCTAACGAGGTGATGTACTTTAGTCGAGCAAAATGTCCGCAGATGTCCTCTAGGAGAGCCAAGTCATATTGGACTGCTGACGCGCTCGGGAACTTCATGATGTGCACGAAAATATGAATCAAACCCATGAGAGGGTAGGCGAATACTAGCCTATACGTAGTCAGTTCTCAGATCAAAATAAGAACGCCTTATATTCCGCAGGGGTACTGCTGAGAGATTGCCTTACCATACAGGGGAAGTGAAATCAATATCAATATGCTTGGTGTCTTTGATTATCCATCTGGACATTTCCGCGACCAGAACCGTACTCTCGTCAATCTGCTTCTGAAATCTGGAATCTCCATCACGGTTGACGCGTTCCATGAGCCAAGGGTATGTGAAGCAGGAGTTCAAAGTGATGACTACTCCATAATAGGTGTACCTGATGTAAAGAACGAGATTGCCGGACACACCGGGAGGAAGTGAGCTTTCCTTGAAAGGTTCAGGACGGCATGCTGGAGGAGCAGACTCCGACCATGTGCGGATTTGTGCGTTCAAATGGTGAACACGACGGAATAATTTGTCCGGATCCATGCCTCGTGTTTCCAGGCGTGTAACAAATTTCAAGACGGCCGATAGTATCTGAGTCAAGCGAATGAGGAGGTTGAAGTATACAATTTGATTCCCGCTGCCGGAGCCTGTCTCATCGGGTAGGGGGCAAGTAATACTATCATCATCCATGATCTGCAGCCATATGGACAATGACGTTAGTAGATATAATGCTGTAAATCACCAACCACAAGCTTACAATAACGTACCGATGGTCTTCCGGACCAGTATGCTACGTGTTTTTCGTTGACATACATAAACCAGAATAGCAGGTTTCTTTGCTGCACCTCGAAATGAGACAAACCCAAGGTGCGAGGGGCTTTTCTGTGCAACGCTTTGGACTGCGCTAGTCGAATGGCATTTGACTGCAGCATGTATTCAAGGCTGGGGGCTCCAATCGCTTCAGCGTAATGAGCCTAGCTTTTCATTAGCGTGAAGATAATTCAAGAAACATTTCGGTATATAAAATATCTCAAGGAATTTACCTACCATGGCCGCAAGGGCTTGCACAGCTGTAATTGATGACTTGTAGTATATCATCTCGGTGTGCACCGCCAATGCATTTGCAAAATAGGGAAACGCTCTCGAGTGAACTTCATTGAAGTCCACTACACCAGCATCTTTGAGTATCTTTCTTTTCCCACTCGCGTATACCGTATGACGAAGCGCGTACCAACCAGGATCAGCAGAATTCAAATCATGCCCATCAAAGAATTGCCGCAGTCGACGTTCGAAAGAAGGTTGATGTAAGATGCCAAAGGAGAGTTCATCACCTTCGAAATATGCTGACACAGATGTGATTTCAGCGTGATATGCTCTTGAAGGCAATGGCCATTGACAAATAAGAAAACTCACCAGAAGAAAGCTCCAAAGCTGTGTCCCTGTCAGGCTCTGCCGCGCGTTCCTCGGGAATTCGCTGAGTGAGTTTGAGCCATGTAGCAACCTGAGATACTAACGAGCTCGCCATTGACTCGAATTCTAGTGCACCTGTCTGTTTGGAAACCCATTGAGAACCGAGTCTGGAGAAGACAGATAGTATTGAGCTGGCACCTAAGACTGTAAGTTTAAGTTACCACGCACCCAATTAAGAACTTGCTTACCATGATACTCCTGCGTTGCGTAAGATGACAAATCAGTATCATGAAAGTGAAGCCCATAGCGCATGTCAACTAACGTTCTGCTCTATAAGACCGCTTTCCTGGTCAGAAGGCGAATCGCCCATTAATGAATCGAGATTAGCCGATGTCTGGTTGGAATGTCTCCAGGTTGCCGATCCTGTAGTTGTGGCCGGCCCTGGGCGCCCCTCGGAGTGGATTGAATTATTGATTCCGTTTGACGTAGTTGCCCCAGACTGAAGGGTGGCTGGTGATGCTACAACTACACTTGGAGATACGGCGTGGGAGCTTAAAAAAGCAGTTTGCTCGGTCCGATGGAGCTGATTATGTCGGTTAATTCCACAATTGTCGTCGAGAAACAGTATCTTACACCCTGTTGAGGATCTGAATCGAGGGAGAGCACCAGCCCCTGTTGGTAGGTCGGAACGGTCGGCCTAATTTCTGGCTGGTGTATAGAACCGGCGCTCTGAGTGCCTAGGAAAGCTTCCACTCTCGACAACCGTTTGTTGACGTCTAAACAGATCATCAGCAAGATAAATGCTATATGCAGCCCGTTCGCAGACCTTGGTCGCTGGTGCATTGTCTTCTCTTCCGCGGATGCAAAGGGAAAGCACATTCCCAGTCGTGCTTCTACTGGCTGTCAGTACTCTAATAGGGTATGTATGTCTACTAAGAGCGTCGCATACCTTGCAGTATGCGCACGGGTGCTGGCCATCACCTACTCAGGCTCAGAAGTCATTCAAGGATTGGTGGGCAGACTAAGAGTACCAACATTTCACTTTCTTTTTGCGGCAGGGCACGCAGGCCACTGGCTGTCTGAGACGGGTTTGGGGAGGCATAGCGTTAGCTAACGGACTGAGGGGCAAGTCGAGTATATAAATCGGGATATAAATAAATCTGCTAGGCGATAGTTGGTTAAGCGGCAGCACACCGCTAACCCGCGGTTCTTTGTCGGCGGCTGTGGGGAAGGGCCCTGACTTGTGTTCATGCGCGCTGCCCGCCAAACATTGCGTAGATACCACGTCTGAGATGCAGGATCGCCTGTAAACACGATGCAGCCTTCCTCATCGCTAAAGCCAGGAAGGTGGTTAAGGAGTTTCCATAAGTCTTTTGGGCGCTCGAGAAGGTCTTATTGCGATGGGCTCCTACTGGATGGGGATTATCCGTGCACTGTATTCTGTGGCTCCGACCATCACCTTCTATAATCAATCTATCTCATTCGCTCTTTGCCAGGACTTTGATTTTTACCGGTTCACAAGAATTCCACACTGGTAGCATTATCGTCGTTGTTCATAGAGGAGGGGCTTTCACACTAGCATTTTAAGGATGGGATCTCGGATAGTATGGCGGAATTGCCGACCTTTGGCTCGGATCCAGTAACTTCTCTGACCAGCCACGTACCGATTCCAGGCAGCACGACCAAAGACTTGAGCCGCGCACATCCACAGATCTTCTTAGCGAAGGGCTCAACATCGCATCGAACGGATGAAAGTTGGCGGGACGACGCAGACTCAACGTGAGCTCCCGGGCATTGCCACAGAGCAAGTTCCGAGAGCCGAGATCCGACATCCGAGACTCCGAAACCTTGCATCCGAAGATTGCACACATCCGAGACACACAGTCTTTAACATCCTTCGCCTTCCGAAGCGTTTCTCGGAACTCGGCTCAAGGATCACGAATGTTCCATATGTGTGAATACGCTGCAGAGACATTCCGCAAGGACTCCCCGCATGTTTATTTCCGTCCTGCAATAGTCATCAATGCGGGAGTATGACCCACAGGACGTGACCAAACTAACATTAACCAACGTGACTCCTGTGATAACGCCGAGCTGCCGAAGCCATTGCCTATTCTCTCATGTTGAACAGTGTAAATTATTTGAATTTAACACTGCTAATTCTCATAATACGGCAGTAAAGCTCCATGTTTATATACACCAACTAGTCATTGTCATAAAGTATAATACATGAGTGACGTTATTGTAGTGAGATAAAAAGGAGTCTGCCTTGGTGATAAAAAAAAAGCAGCAATGAAATACGGCAGATTCAATCAGCAATAACATTATACAGTAGTAAGGTCTGACATCTCATTATAGGCTTTCTTTATTGATATTTCGAGCAAAGTACGGATTGGCAAAAAAAAAATACATTCACTACCTCTAAATACAAACAAACAAACAGATCTAAATACGTGAAACAACGACCAAGGGGGTGATATTCTACTGGCGATCCCTTCCACCCGACTTATAGCATAATCTCTGAGAAAACCTTGTGTAACTTGTCTGAGTCTTCGAGTTCTCCAACAAACAGAACATGCCCATCCGGACGGACGACCACTATACATCCGTTCAGTCTATCAACACCATATGCCTGATAAGCCGTCCCGAGTCCTCCCGAGTACGGAAGGTTATCCGCATAAACGTTTGATTGCGATTGCGAGCAAAGCGTCGAAGGCAATCTGCAGAAACGAACGTCCTCTCGTCTTGAACTATGCAGTACAAGAACATCAAAGATGTTTTCTCCATTTTCAGGCTGGTTCTTGGGCAGCGGTAGAGCGAGCGTTTGTCCGAGTTTCTGAACTCGTTTCAGCTGGTCTGGACGGGAGATGTCTCCCGCAAAGACTACGATCCGGTACTTGCCATCACTGGGAAATCTTTCCTGAAATTGTAGAGGACAGCCGCTGGCTTGCTCGATGACCTGCTGTGACGCAAATCTTCTTCCCACAATGATGTGTTGCGCCAGCTCTTGCTTGCTGACGATGTTGGCGCCGGCTTTAGCAACTACCATGCTCGGACCGTACTCGATGGATGTGCAGCTGGTGAACGGAAGTTCCTTGGCAAAAATTTCCTTGATATCTTCACCGGCCGAGAATCTTGCGGTAAGGTCTTCGTCGAACGTGATGAGTTGTTGAGCCACCTCGCGACGTTCAGTCTCATATGTCTTGAGGATGGAGGGCTTAGAAATCCCTTTGATGACGTGTGCAACCTTCCAGCCGAGGTTGTAAGCTAAGTTCAATATTAGTAAGGTCCGCCCGCGTTGTGGGCAGATAAACCTACTGTCTTGTAGGCTGAAGTTCAACCCTATTCCTGCTTTTGGCGAATGTGTGTGTACTGCATCTCCAGCAAGGAACACACGTTCACTTTTGGAAAAGCTCGACCCTAACCTTTGGTTGCTCTGGTAGACAGCATGCCAATCATAATGCGAGAAATTGATCGTGTACGGCGTTAGGAGCTTCTGTGCTTTCTCGATAATGGTCTCCGGTGAAGCTTGGCTTCTATCAATACCGTCGAGTTCCACGCCAACACGGATCATGCCATTCTCGCGAGGAACAATCCCCATGGTCCCTTGAGAGGTGGTTACAAAGGATCTCACACGAAGATCGGCTTTAAGGTCTATTAGCTCGTACGAGCCCACCAGGTGTGAATAGCACTTACGGAAGTCGGTCACAGGAACGATGTCCACAGCTCCCCACAGAGAGTCTTTGCCTTCTCCAACAAGCTTGATTCCAATCTGCTTTCGCGTCCAGCTCCGCGCCCCATCACACCCGAAGACGTATTTCGCATGGACCACCTCTTCGGTGCCTTCTTTGCCGGTGGGTTTCCGTTCCAGCTCTTTCTCATCGCCCGGGTTGATGCCAAATGCGCCCGGAGTAGGAACCGGAACGGTCGGCGATTCGGCCATTTCCTCCTCGGTCAGGTGCCGAAGCGTCAGCTGGACCGGATATGCCTGGGGGTCCTGGAGGTTCTGCTCGTCGATCTGCAATTTGGTCGGCGCTACGCCGCGTTCAACTTCGACATTTCCCAAATCTTTGATGGCGTCAAGCAGAGTGCGTTCGATTTGGCCTTCACACATGGGTAAGTACATTTTTGTGCAGCGGCGGATCGGGAAACTCACCTTGGTTGATGAGAACCTGGTGGAAGCGGCTGAGCTCTGGGTAGTAATCTGAAGCGACTCCACAGGGCTCAATACCACCAGATTTTCCAGAAGCCTCTCACAATATCAGCGAACGTTTTGCATAATGCTGTTTAGAGCACTACATACCCAGAACCGGGATTCGACCAGATGAGCGGCACGCTTGTAGATTTCGTCGGCTATCCCAAACGAGTCGAGAATTTCCATCGTTCGGGGTTGAAGGCTATCGGCCTGGCCTTTGAAAACTTTCGTTGCGCGTTTATCGATGATCCGTACATCGATGCCACACTTCGTCATCCACAAGGCGGCCATGAGACTGTACGCTTTTTCAGAGGGCTTATTCGCATTGAATGTGTTTTACTTAGACTTACCCCGCTGGCCCCGCGCCGATAATGACAACATCGGTCTTGGACTCCGGAAGAGGAGCCATGTTCGAGATGTTTAATTCAGATCGTAGTTACTTCCTATCGAGACGTTCAGTTCGGTTTGCAGCATACCCTTTAAGTACCCTACGTATAAATCCGAGTTAGAGCAAGGGGCTAAAGTCGGTGAACGATTATGAAGCAAGTTCAGCTTCCGAAAGATCTCTAAAGATCACCCTCGGATGAAGGATATCCGAAGCAACAGGGAGAAAGCTACTACGGGATCACTATAGAGATGGAAAGCTGATGTAAAGGTTGTGAAGGCACCGACAATATGTGCAATTGCCTCAAGACAGCTGTAGACAGCGGTGAAGTAGCAAGAATAAGGGAGCAAATAGAGAGCCCGAAGCTACTGTCAACGGATGAGGCACAACGCTTATCCGCGTAAGAGATAAGGTATGGACGAGGTCGCTCCGGCAAACGGATGAGATAAGAGCCGAGACCTGCGCTGATGAACTGGTTGACGAACTATCCGAGACTACTAACTCCGGGGATTAATTTGGGATAGTGGTTTGATCCGTTCAGTCGGCTTTTCGGATAAGATATCCGAGCGAAGACCAGAGGCTGATCAAGCAGGTTAGCGAGGAGTATAGCATAATCGTGATAATTGCATCAGTCAAGTAGAAGCAAACTAAATATATTGCCCAGTAACGGCTGTCTAAAATCAGAACTTCACTTACCACGCACTGATTCTTGTTACCCTGAACTATCATTCCGACGCTTCCTACCCACGATGTCAAAAACGATTGCTGTGATTGGCGCTACTGGTACGCAAGGTGGCTCCGTGTCTCTGCGTTGCTTGAGAGCAAATAGTGGAAGGTCAGGACCATCACCCGCAAATCGGTATTACCTCGGAGGAGATCGGGGGTATTGATGAGGCTGTTAAGAAGCTAAGGGCTTACAGTCCCCTCTCGCAGCCGATGGCTAGCGTGGATTTATTTATTTATTTATTTTTGCTTATATCACAGGTAGCCGAAGCTATCGTCCGGACGTGTATGTAGAATTAAAAAATCGACACTCTCGTCCGGACGATAGCTTCAAGCCCCCACATATGTTATTTTTTTAAGGCAGAGCTGGGGAGCGCTGCTGTTCGCGCTAGCCATCGGCTGCGAGAGGGGGCTGTATATACCCTAGTGTGGCCGTGGAAGCCGACTAGCCGAGGCCCCCGTCTTCCGGATTGAGCTTGTTTAGGTAATGAACACGGGTATAAAAAGTGGCTTTTTATAGGTAGTTTTCTATCAATAACGCACTTCGTTTTGCCTTTAATTGTTTAGATTTTACTATCAGCGGTTTTTACTGCGCTATCTCTTCTTTTTTACGTTTCTTTATACTAGGTACTGGATTACGATGCTGTAGATCGAGATCCGTGGTGGCCAAATGTATGAATAATGATGAGAAGGATTAGCTTAACTATCTATCCGCTTAAAGAATCACGATGCCTGAGGATCTGAATCCTCTGGATCCAGATCTGTCCCGTGCCATAAGTGGTCTGTCTGCCTTAATGGTAGATTGTCATGAACATGCGTTCCCAACATGGTTTATTAGCTGACCACGCCTGAATGATCGCTAATTGCGCTAATTCCAGTTCCTCTTTTGCCGACGAGAGGGTCTGCGCTGAGGAATGGTGTGGTGGATTAGGTCCAACTCGTAACAGAAACAAACACTGCCCACGTAGTCCATTCATAGCCTTCACTGGTCAACCATTACCTTGTCGTCGTCAGCATACGGGACGAGGCAGGAGCTACAAGAAAAGAAACCACAAGTCACTAACAAGGATAGCGTGAGCTGTATCGTGGAGGAAATCATTGAGAATGTTGAGAAAATTATAGACACTGATTTTCATTGCTTCGACTTTTGCACAAACAAAGAAAAGGCGTGCAAGGTGATCCATGAACAACTGCACACAGCGTAGAATTACTACGCTTCCACATGAGTGACTGCTAGAAAACAATAAATGAACAAGGCGTATACCATCAATCCACCTGATGGCCTGCTAAACAAATGAAACAATCACGGAAGTTCTACAAAAGTTCTTCCTGAGCCAAACCACTCTGAGACCCACCTGACCAACGACTAGGATGATGAAGACGAAGAATTACCGGGGCTTTGAACTGTGGAACTGGCGTTCTGACAGTTGAAGCTGAAAAGGTTTGAGGCCTTCGTGGCGTATACGCAGGCGAGTTCGCATGGGTATTGAGCTGCGGCGCTCTCAAAAGTAGCAGGGTCTTGTGTTTAGTTACATATCAGTCTTCCATATTTCCTTACTATCACACTACATTTGTCTCTTTAAGATAACCCCTGCGGTTTACCCGACATGCTACGACTTCCGACCTTGGAGTAAGGAGCCTACTACTGTTACAGTGGGTTCATGGGGACACGTGAACTCGGGCTTTTATTTCATTGGGCTCGGCTGCCCTGAGCGGGGTTAATTCCCAACTTCCTCACCCCGCACAGGCTGCACCGCAACACCCACCTTCTTCGGTAGTCCTTCTTCTTACTTTACCATTACCTTGTTCCCTCCAATCTCGAACTGGGGAAAATACCGATGGAAAAGGCCTACGAATGCTGCAAATGCGGTTTTGGGCCGATGCTCCTTAGGCTGCACCCATACTGTATCGAGTGCTGGAGGCCACGGTGTGATAGTTGTCATGTTTTTCCATTACCCGAGGTCGAGCAAGAACCCAGTGAGGAAGCTACCGAGAGTGTAAGTACTGAGCTTTTCAAGGAAACTATCGCGAATGAGGGCAGTCAGTGAGAAAGCGGCCGCAAAAGATTGGTATCCGACGCTACAACACGATAGAGACATTATAGCACGAGGAAAGAGATAATCCCCACACCATTGAGCGGTGAATACGGAGCGAAGAAACTACCAATTTTTGCCGAAGATTGCATCATCCCAAAGGTATTGAATACTCAGACTGATTCCACACTAGGCCAATACGAACTCCAAATCAGCTACATCAGGAGACCCCAACGCTTGTGGCGTCCACGAAGAGACTTTTTGAATTTCCTGGTGCGAAATATATGACCTCCGACGATTCTGTCAAATTTCTTTGTGGGGATGAATCTGTCTAAACTCATGAATTGTCCTTCTAAGGGTCAGTTGAGAGAGAGACTCTTTGCACAACTCGTTACACGCGCCAGTCCGCATTTGTAAATTGGTCCATTTCAAACCATTTATGGAACACTTGCGACTTCAAACAGAATCTCTCTAGTCGCTTCTTCGAGAAGTTATGCATCTCAAGGGAATTGAAACTACCATGGTCGACAAGAACATCGAAAAACGCCCCAAGACCCACACCACAGGTGACTTTTCGACTTTCACCGTCCCCAGAACCGTTCTGGCTGTTTTAAGTGCCCTAGAAAGAAAGGGCCGGTGCCGAGGACCTGGTTCTGAAAATAATCAAGAATTTTGTAGCAGATACATTCGATCTCTTTCCCGTTGAAGACATTATCCAGGACCCACTTGCAACTATACATGAACGGCGGGGCCGCATTGACTCACCATTGCACAGAATCGACATCCATTGGATCGCCGCTCTACATGTGGCGAGATGAATGCACCATATCTGGAGAGGATGTTACAAGTGTTGCGTCCTTCAACGCACCCATGTCGGAAATTGGCAACAAATCCGAAGATGTATGCATTTTCTGAGCAATCTTACGTACTTCTACCTCTGCGCTATGTTTTTCTTTTGAACAAATGATCGTAGTCCTCCTGGAGAGGGAGTATGACATCTTTGAAATACCTCTTGCGAAATCCCTCGTTTGCCAGGTCAAAATCTCGGGTTTCTGACACCGGATCAATGCAGTTCGACACAGCTAAAGCGAAATTGGGGCCATCCTCATCATGAAGCATTTTGGTGAGTCTATTCGCAATGAAATACCGGGTGAGATCATGTTGATTTCCATTGCCATCCAGGTCATCATTAGTCTGAAAAGTGGAGAGAGGCCTGCCACATGCCAGCTCCAGTAAGGCCACACCCAAAGAGAAGAGGGAGTCATTCTTGATGATAGATTGTTTTTTGGATCTTCCTGTATTTGTTGTTGGTGAGGCTCCGGGAAGGAATGATTGTCGAATCCAAAGATGGTGATGTGTACCAGACTCAGAGAAGTAAATATCGTTAAGACCCCAACTGCTGCGAAGCCAAGGCGTAGTCTCCAGTTGAAGAACAGCGTAAGCCAAGGCAAGGGCGAGATCACATCTTTTGCGTTGCCAGAGGACTTCCCTTCCGTCGACCAAGTATTGTAAGGGAAACAGGTTCTGTGGTTCCGCAACTTCGACATCGTGTAAATGATAGACTAGATCTCTGTGTGTCATAGTACCCAAACAACGTCCGGTGTAGGCGGTAAGAACGGAGCAGAAGTTGGATATCTGTGCATTCGAGGGGCATGGCTTCTTCTGCGCCGAGTTTCCTGCGGTAGATCTGACGGCTTTATTTCCGTTTGGGGGATTTTTCACGCACAGCGTTCTTACCAGAGCATCAGGAGCCTGAAACATTAATAGTTTTGTGGTGGAACTTACGAAAGCATTTCAGAGAGCATAGTTGCAGTGCGATGTTCCCATAGTAAGCCGTTGGCTTGTTGGTGGCCTTGCAAGGTAAATAAGAGTTGAAACTCAGAAGTGCCTTCTTCGCTCTTTTCTGTTCCAGGAAAGCCAACCAGAAGTTGAGCATGATGGGTGTGCGATGCGGAGCACTTATTTGGCCAAGAAGAGCTCAAGTTGGTGAAGAGAGCCGACGTATGTTGTCGCATGTCAAGCCAGTATTGTGGGATCTCCTTCGTTGTCTTCTGTGGGCGAAAACGATCTTCAGCGGCCACCGCCTTGGTGGTGAGCTCGTGGATCTTGTTAATATAGGCCTCAATCTCAGCAACCAGCTTTTTGTACTTCTCTATCCTTGAAGCCAAAGCAAGGCCTTTGATGCGTTTCCATCCCCGGAAGAACTCCTTGCACTCCTTCTCATTGACACTCCCGTCCTTGATGAACGGGACCTGCAATAATCAGCCATGCTGGCTAAGATTCAAGAACGAGGAGGGGGTTTCTCACGCTTCCATCCGGACTGAGATCCAACCTTTTCCACAGCATATCCATTTTCAGCTGGAGATGGAACAGTAACTGCTTGTAGAGGTCGCACGCCGACTTCCCCAGTGCATATTCCAGGGTCTTGACCACAGATTCATCCCAATTCTCGACGTTTCCCATGACCTTGCGACATTGTTCGTCCGACAACATGAGGCGCTGACAAAGCAGGTTCTCGCAGTCGTAGGTATAAATGGTTACGCTCGCGCGGAAACTGACTACGATTTCGCTGAAGGTCAAACGGTATTTAGCCATGCTACGCAGTGCATCGAACTAACAAATAGGTCAGCCCAAGTCTTGAAACCAGCGTTTCAGCCACTTACGCCTTGAGCATACTGGTCGAGAGCTGTGAGGAGCAGCGGCAGAGCGCCTAGAACGAGGCCGGCGGCCTCCATCTTTTGTCACAGCCGCCCGTGGAATAACATCCGCGGCGAGACTTGATTGTGCACCAAGCTGCCAGAGAAGGGGATTCTCAGCCTTGAGCGGCCGACCCCCACGTAAGCGAAAGGCGGGGCACTCGTATATTCGTGCTACATCACGTGGTAAGAACAATGTCCTTCTCCTCCTCGCCGCGGCATCTTTAGAGACGACTTCACCAGCAAAGCTATCTCTCCATACATTAGTCCTTTAGCCTCTCAGAACAAGTCGCGTGTCTTGACTAGCTTGATGGCGCAGTCGATCTCGCAGAGCCATGCGCTCTGCGTTCAGGCATTCCAGCGGCTGCACAAGGCTGCAACCGATTCAGCACAGTGTCCAGAGAGTTTCCAACTCGCATTACTAGACCAACTTGACAAGTACGAAATATGGAGCGGAAATCTGGGTGCCAGTCACGCTGGTCCAACCTACAAACTGTCTCTCGATTACCGCCTCGGAGAAGCAACTTTCTACAAAGACCAAGTATGCATCTCCGACTCCGACTTTCAATATGTCGACTGATGCACGAGGGAAATTATTTTAGGTCATCAGCATTGTGAATACCCTTCAGAGACACGTGAGCAACCCAAATAAAATTGCACAAGCAAAGTATCTCGCAAAAACTGACAATACGCAGGTTGAGAGCGGTACGAAAACGCACCCCGAGCATTCATTTGAACTCCTGTACACTGAAACACCGTATATTCAGCACGCCAGATTGTCTCCGGTGAACGAAAACCTTTTGAAGACTTTTCAGAATCAGACTCCGATCATGAGTCCCTCTGCTTATCACCTTCGAACGATGAGCCATGCGGCAAGGGGTATGATTCTTCGTGGGAATCGTCTTCTGAATCTGGACTTAAAACAGAGATGGAAATATGCGAGGCTGAGCCAAATGCCAATGACAAAACTTCCGGACTGCTACCACCGGCTACCGAACTAGCCCAGCTTCTGGAAGCTATCAAGCTCACCATCAGTAGCCTGTACAAATTGCCTATTGGAAGACCAGCTCTGGTTGACGATTTGAAAGAAGACTTTGCAGACAAAATTTCTTACGATCAGCCATCGTTTGATTGCATGCAGGTTCAGCAAAAGTTTCCCGACCTCAACTCTGAAGTTGCAGATCGGATCGGAAGGCACATCACTCGCAGGCGACAGCTTCTTTTATATCTCCAGAAGCACCAAGACTTTCATCGTCCAAAGGAATTGCAAGATGAGTCCGGGTCTGCTTCGATTCTAACAGAGTAAGTACAAATATTTATCATCTCATAGTACATGAGCACCAGAAAAAGATTACCCTTCCCTCGATGATAATAAGGTCAGATACATCCATGCATGGCACATTTCCCCGGGCATATATAGATGTGACCATAGTCTATACTACGTACAGAAGAGCTCCTCATGTCTGATGAAACGTGAAGGGCGGTAGATTCTTTTGAGTTCGAATTAATGTTTACTGTGTATGAGAAGCTGACTTTTCTAAGGGAACACGTGTTGTCCGTCCTTCAACCATACCTCTGTACATTCCCTGAATGTAACCTTGGAGACCACATGTTCGCGAATCGAGATGCGTGGTTCCAACACGAAATGCAGATGCACCGCGTGGAGTATTTCTGCAACGCAGAAGCACATCCGGTGCACAGGAACTTGTCGGACTTCAAAGACCACATGAAACAAGCACACAATATTAGCCATGCCACTCTGGCTAGCCCCGCCACAATGAACATGTTTAGACATCCTACCAGCGCAAGCAACGACATTTGCAACTTTTGTTCCCAAGAGCAGCCGGTCAAACTGATGAAAAGCCATGTTTCCAAACACCTCGAACAAGTCTCTCTATTTGCGATTCCAGGGGCTGAGTATGGCGAAGGCAATGTTGGTGCAGGAGAATATCAGTCGTATCAGGCACAGCACAGCTTGGAAGAATCAAATTCGCTGGATGACGAGAAAATGGAATCAGTTTCTCAGGGTGACGAGCAAGAAGGCTCATCTGGTTTCGAGAAGTATACCAACGCTGGAAGCCTCTATTCACAACAATATGCCAGCAACTCTAGACCGACAACTCTAGAGCAATATGCCGCCAATTTCAAAGGGGGGCTTCTAGAGGCTCATACCGACGCTTTTGACCCTTATGGTACGAGCTTCCCGTCGTTAGCCATTATCGCGACTATAATATTAACACCAGATTAGACCAACAGCGCCAACCACTACGCCGAAGTAATCACGGCCACTACCACAGCCCGTACCCGGCTTATGGCCCCAGTATTGCTCCTCACCATCGCTTGGCCCAACCTCACCACTCTCAACACCACAACCGTCATCCCCACTCTACCGCCATCAACCCCTTCGCCCCGACAAGCCACCACCGCAGGTCAACCCCCACCTCAACTGCCACGGTGAACCACCGCATTGGCCTCCCCTCCCCACCCTCCAGCACCGGCCACCCTCCGCCCGAGCAACCACGACACGCAAAACTTCCTCATTCTTCCTCCTCCTCCTCTTCCTTCTTTTGCTGCGGCAAGACGTACGGCTCAAAGTTCACCTTTAACCGGCACCGGCGCGAGAGCCGGACGTGCCCGCACGGTAGCGGCAGCCGCCGTTTCGTCTGCTACATCTGCGCCAATACAGACCAGCCGTTCGGCCGGCGCGCGTCGCTTAAGCAGCACGTGCAGGAGGTGCACCGTAGGTCGCCGGAGGAGGCGAATCTGGAGGTTGACACTTGGTACGGGCGGTATGGCGAGGGGAATGATCATCCAGAAGTGGTGAAGGATTCTCCGGAAGCCGTAGAGGATTCTCCGGAAGTCATGAAGGACTTGGACAGGCCGTGATGTTGTATCGCCATAGAAATTGCTCCACTTCTCTTTCTTCGTGTTGAGAGATGTCGTCGACATGGTGATGGTGTTGCCGCCCCAATATCTCATGGGCCGTCCAGCGCAAGCGAACTTCAATATGACCCCGAGAGAGAAATCGCGTCGATCCATCCCACTCTTCAGTACTCTCCGATAAGTAGTGATGGTTATCCATTCTCTAGCCCTGCGTTCAGCGCGATAGAATAAGCACGCCGTCCTCATCATATGATGGTCTATATAAATGATCACCAGCATGAAGTTCGCCAAGGCATTCAGGGTGCCCATGCAAAATGCTCAGGGAGTTCGATAGTTCGTGAGTTCCAGTGACGATACTATCCTTACGGATCTGCTACATTTTACTGCGGATAAAGGGATGGAGATGAAATTTACTATTAATGCGTATGAGCTGAATTCTACGGTACTACAACGAGCAGGCATGTAGATGAGATCTCAAGTTCAAGGGGTAGCTCTTGTCACGGACAGTATCTTATCTGACAACGAAACAATAAACCTCAATAACTCGGTTCATTCCAGAACTCTTTGCCTTCAAAGAGGCCGACGTTAACCGGCGTGGCGTAGTGGGTAAAGCTGAGCTTTACAGATATAGCAAAGCACAGTAAAGCACTACTTACGGCGCGGCGCAGGCAAAACAAGAAAGGCTTAATACCTCGCCAATAATCACAAGCTTCCAGCAGCAATCTGGTGAGAGAGGTGTGTTGTAGATAGTGCGTAGACAGCTTAGTCATTGGCAGAGGATCAGGACTTATCCCCAGGCGACCCTCCCTCTCACTCACCGCCAGCAATTCACACGCGTTTCATGATCATCACCAATTGCGACAAATAAACTTTGTTACAGCCAATAATTGATGAGTAGTGGAGGCTAATCACGCTAATTTGTGATCTTAAATGACGCTTTGCCACTACGAAAAATTGTTTCGTCCGAACCACTGTGAAGAATTGTTTCGTCCGAAGGGGATCTTAATGATCTCGGACGAACGTTCTATTAATTCGGATGAAGAAGTTTCCCGAGAGCACTAGATGCTCAAGTATCAAGTGCAGGAGAAGGCTAACTTTTGGGTCTTGCTTTTTCGTGGAGCTAATGGGGCATCAGTAGGTGATGGAGTCATCTCAATTCGTTATGCGGATTACCCAGCGCCGATGCACGGTCCTGGGCGGCCGAGCAACTTCGGTCCTGCAAGCTATGAATCATCCAACATCATTATTGCTCTAGCCCAAACTGAGGATGATACTGGTGGGTTTAAAGCCTTGCTCTTGCCTACGTTGGTCACACCTTGACATCGTACAGTCAAGCCTCCGCCTCCACATTCACCGACCCATCGGCTCTTCTACCGCTCCCAGCACCATGTTCCCCGACGTCACGGCCGCTGCAGCCACGGTTGAGGTTTTCGCGAGGCGCACTTTACAACGAGCCCACCAAGCATTAGTTGCGGTGCTCGATTCGCCGGTGATGCTGGGCCCACTTGATCAGTTAGGCCCGCCGTTTGTCCCAACCACCGTGGTCTACGCCTACAAGCAGCCTGCCTCAAGTTCTATTGCGGATGGTAACTATAGCGAGCTCATCGACGTCGACCGCTTAGCACGTGCGATGGAACTGCTTCTCGACTATTATCCGCACCTGACAGGACGTCTTCGGTTCAATCCCTCGGATGGAACGCCTGAGATCGCCCACTTGGATACCGGAATCGAGCTGCTCGAAGCGAGTTGTAGAGCTCGGCTAGACGAGTCGGAGGACGCGGGTACGGGTCGCATTATGATGCCCGCCCTCCCGGATTCCGGCAACGCACTTCTGCCACCTTTTGTTCCTACCCTGGAAGCTGTTTGCCGCAACCCCATCTTTTCTATCCAGCACACACGGTTTGCGTGTGGCTCTGTCACGCTCGGCTTCTCCATTCACCACATAGTGTGTGATGCTGAGGGCTTCTTCCAACTGATACGCGACTTGGCTGAGCTCTATCGTGGGCTCCGTGCTGCTGAGGCGAAGGCTGGTTTGGAGCCCGAAGCCGCTGTTGCCGCGCTTGCTCACCCACCACACATCCGATCTTACCTTTCGGAGTTAAGCGACATGACGCAGGAAGAGCGTCAGAAGATGGTCAATTTCCAACCTGGATTGTACACTTTAGCTCCTAGTCACGGCGGGAAACCTGCAGGCACTGAAGCCGTGACCGCCCATGTGGCTTCTTCAGCTTCTTCTCAGCCCCCGGTAGTCGGGCGCGTGATACGCTTTTCTAGCTTTGAGCTGGAGATGCTGAAAAAGTCGGCAACGGATCCGGACGGACGCGGGTGGGTGTCTACCTTTGACGCGCTCTCAGCGCACATCTTCCAGCGCGTGTATCAAGCGCGTCTTCGGTTGCGCCGGTCCCAAGGGCTACCATCATCCGACACGTCAAACATGCCTCGCGGCTTCCTCACATCTGTCAACCTCCGCAACTCGGACCGGCTCGATCTTCCACCACGCTATTTCCCCAACGCCGTCATCACGACCTTCACGACACTGCCCCACGACGTGATTGCCAAGGGGCCGCTGTGGAAAGTCGCAAAGATCATCCACGACTTGACCCGCTCGGTGGTGCCACAGGACGTGGACCAGGATCTCCGCTGGGTCGCAGCGCAGCCGGATAAGCGCCGGGTCAAGCCTGCCATCGTGAACGGGCTGGGAAGTTTCATCGTTACCCAGTGGTGCAAGTTCGGCATGTACGCTGGCGCGGACTTCGATGTTGATGCACACGGCGCTCCAATTCATCCAGCTTTGGTGTCGCCACCGTTCACGCAAATATCGCTTTTGGACGGCCTGGCCTTCTTTTTGGCGACTGAGGAGCAATGCTCCCAGCGAGCAGCTCCAACCGGCACCGACATGTCAGCGCGTCATAGTACTTCGGCTATAGATGTCAACCTTACCATCAGCGAGCCGGTCTGGCAGTTCTTCGACCCTTCTGTAGTATAGAATGTACGTAGTTCATTCATCTCACCATGAGTGTAATTGAAGCGGCGAGTTGACCTACATGATAGCATTTTATAATTTATCTTCAGTATGCGTCGGTTCCCCACGATGCTGCCTTACTAACGTCACCTGCACGTCTTCAAATATGAAGATTCGTTGGTGGCCAGAAACGGCCATTCCAAAAAAGATAGCTCGTGATATAAATTCCAAAAAGGTTTCGAGTAAGGTAGGTGGATGCGATAGTGAAGATGGCGGCAAAACTTCGCTGGTCATGTTCGTGTTCCATGGCTGACGACCCACACAGATTGCGTTGCCGCATACCGGAAACGGTACAAACTCCAACCCAAGATAGTTTCACTCGTCTCGCATCTCCACTGCCCCGGAAGACGAATGGTCATGAGACACGCGGCCGCGTATGCAGTAGCACATGAACGACAACGAGAACGGAGTGATTCGTATGGAGGTGTTTTCCAAGTTTACGGCGCAGTGATCAACAGCCGGCATCGATCCGCGGCTCATCACCGGAGAATTTGCGGGATCAAGGGCCGTGATTCCAGTGATTGCCCGCTTATCGTCGCCGCCTCCAACGAGAGCGTCGAATTGCAACAACCCTCACCACACGTCATCCTTTCTCCCGACAATGACCCGTACCCAGGTGGCTCGGGGCGCCTGGGTCCGTTGCTGCACAGGGATGGAAGCACGAGATTTGCTGTTTGCTCCCCCACGTGCTCCTTGTTACACGCGGCTCCGCGACGACTACAAAGATGCCAGCTCGTCCGCCTGAAAAATGTCCCCTCAATTGAGGGAGATCGTTCACTCAGTTCTCACCACGTCCTGCTGCGCGGGGCTCAATTCTGCTGTACTTGATTGAAGAATTGAACAAGAAAAAAGAAAACAAACCACTCCATCATGGCTCCAATAGATATCGAAGATGCCCTCTCCAAGCTCGACTTGAACGAGAAGGTCGAGCTCCTGTCCGGTTCGTACAATATCACCACCACAACTTTCCCTCCATCTTACTTCAACACCACCCACTAACACCCCCCCCAGGCATCGACTTCTGGCACACCAAGCCCATCCCCCGCCTCAACATCCCCTCCATCCGCACCTCCGACGGCCCCAACGGCGTGCGCGGCACACGCTTCTTCAACGGCGTCCCCGCAGCCTGCTTCCCCTGCGGCACGGCCCTCGCCGCAACCTGGGACACGTCGCTCATCCGCTCCGGCGGCGCACTCATGGGGCGCGAAGCCATCGCCAAAGGCGCGCACGTGATCCTCGGTCCGACGACGAACATGCAGCGGTCGCCTTTGGGCGGGCGCGGCTTCGAGTCGTTCAGCGAGGATCCGTACCTGGCGGGGGCGATGAGCGCGGCGACGGTGCAGGGGATCCAGAGCACGGGGGTGGCGGCGACGATCAAGCATTTCGTGTGTAATGATCAGGAGCATGAGAGACAGGCGGTGGATTCGATTGTGACGCCGCGCGCGCTGAGGGAGATTTACTTGATGCCGTTTCAGATTGCGCAGAGGGATGCGAGGCCGCTGGCGTATATGACGGCGTATAATCGCGTCAATGGGGTGCATATGAGTGATAATCGGGAGATACTGCAGGGGATACTGCGGGATGAGTGGGGGTTTGATGGGTTGGTTATGAGTGACTGGTATTGACTCCCCTTCTCAACTCATATCTTGGTTGTTTGACTGGCTGGCTGGCTAACCGCTCGACAACACACACACAGGTTCGGCACCTACACCTCCGCCGACTCCATCAACGCCGGCCTGGACCTCGAAATGCCCGGCCCACCCCGCGTGCGCGGCAAGCAAACCCTCATCGCCCACAGCGTGCGCAAAGTCTCGGACGAGACCATCGACGACCGCGTGCGCAAAGTGCTCGGCCTGGTCAACGCCGTCGACGCCCTCAACATCCCAGAAAACGCTCCAGAAAAGTCCATCGACTCCCCCGAGACGTCCACCGCCCTCCGCAACGTCGCCCGCGAAGCCATCGTCCTCATGAAGAACGACGGCAACATCCTCCCCTTCAAGAAAGACAAATCCCTCGCCGTCATCGGGCCCAACGCCAAGATCGCGGCCTACGCGGGCGGCGGCTCCGCGAACCTGCGGCCGTACTACGCCGTCACGCCGTACGACGGCATCCGCGCGCAGAAGGGGGACGTCAAGTACGCGCTCGGCGCCGAGGGGTACCGCAGCCTCCCCGTGCTGAGCCACCTGACGAAGACGAAGGACGGCAAGCCCGGACTACTGGCCAAGTTCTTCACGGAGCCGCCGACGGAGGCCGGGCGGCAGGCCGTCGCCGAGGTGCGCGTCGAGGCGTCGGACATCCTGCTGTCGGACTACACCAACGCGGCGATTACGAGCGACACGTTCTGGATGGATCTGGAGGGGACGCTGACGGTCGAGGACGGGGGCGAGTATGTTTTTGGGGTCAGCGTGTGCGGGACGGCGCGGCTGTTCGTGGGCGGCGTGCTGGTGGTGGATAACACGGAGAACCAGCGGCAGGGGGATACGTTTTTCGGGTCCGGCACCGTCGAGGAGAAGGGCACGATGCGGCTCGAGGCGGGGCAGACGTACGATGTGTACCTGCAGTTCGGCTCGAGCACGACGAGCAACATGAAGACGCCCGGCGCGACGGTCATGGCGGGCGGCGGCGTGCGCGTCGGCGGCACGAGGGTCACCGAGCCGCAGGATGAGATCGATAAGGCTGTCAAGCTCGCGAAGGAGGTGGATCAGGTCGTCATCATCGCCGGATTGAACGTGAGTCCTCCACCCACACCCCCCGTTCCCCTCCCCCGGCGGCTAACCCCCCACCCTCCGCATAGGGCGACTGGGAATCCGAAGGCTACGACCGCCGCCACATGTCTCTCCCCGGCCACACCAACGCCCTCATCGCCGCCGTCGCCGCCGCGAACCCCACCGGCACCGCCGTCGTCATGCAGTCCGGCACCCCCGTCGACATGACGCCCTGGATCGACGCCGTCCCTGCCCTCCTCCACGCGTGGTACGGCGGCAACGAGACGGGCAACGCCATCGCCGACGTGCTCTTCGGCTCCGACGGCGCGAACCCGTCCGCGAAGCTGCCGCTCAGCTTTCCCTTGCGCAACGAGGATAACCCGGCGTACCTGAACTTCCGGTCGGAGAGGGGGAGGGCGTTGTATGGGGAGGATGTGTATGTCGGGTATCGGTTCTACGAGAAGGTTGGGAGGGAGGTGCTGTTTCCGTTTGGGCATGGGTTGTCGTATACGGCGTTTGACTTCGCCGACAACAACGTCGACGTCACCGACGACGAGGGCACGGGCATCGTTACCGTTACAGCGTCTGTCCGCAACACCGGCGCCGTGCCTGGCAGGCAGGTCGTCCAGGTCTACGTCAGCCCGCGCGCGCCGTCCATCAACCGCCCGCCGAAGGAGCTGAAGGGCTTCGCGAAGACGGATGTGCTGCGGCCGGGCGAGACGGCGAAGGTGCGCGTCGAGCTGCAGAAGAAGTACGCGGCGGCGTTCTGGGACGAGTTGCGGGATGCGTGGGTGGTCGAGGAGGGCGTGTATGATGTGTTGGTCGGCGATAGCAGCGCGAGTACGCCGTTGAAGGGCGAGTTTGCGGTCGAGAAGACGTTTTGGTGGAGGGGGCTTTGAGGGAATCACTGGCGGAGGGGTCACTGGTGAGGGCTCTTGATATCACATGGCGTGGAGGGGATGCTGGATCGTCTTTTCTTATTTCATTTCGGTTATTGAGTATAGTATGTATGTTTATCTTTACGAATCGTTACAACACGCGAAAAGCAATAAGACGAATAAGAACCTCTGCATTATGGTCTGAATTCTACCAATGACGAACCGTAACAAAATGAATTCCGAAATGAACTAGTCTAGCCCTCAATGTGGAAATTTAAGACTCTTCGACACGGCGTTCCTGACTTTGCCCACCGTAGTGTATGTTTCTCTGCGCAACTTCCATTTCCCAACATAGAACGCCTTTACTGTCTGGCCAACCCAGCCTTTCTTCGGGCCTGGAATTCCGTATCGGCGTCTCAGGCTTTCCAGCCAGTCGTCAATCCACATTTCATCCCTCCCCACCTGCACACGACCGGGCTTCAACAGCTTCACTGCCCCCACTTTGTGCTTTGAAACATGCAAGAATTTATGGTTTCGCGAGCAACTCCGGTGATCTAGAGCGTTGTCTCGAAAAAGTTTCCAACAGCCGCTTTCGAAGTATAAGTGAGGGCAATCTCGGCAGACGTGCAGATCAAACTCCAAGTCTTCCGAAACGTCCCAGTGCTTTTCGCAGCCGCCGGCGCAAGAAAGGCTCCAATCGTAATCGCGTTCTGATTCCAACACATTTGCAACGAGGGACCAAGCGGCTTCTGCATTGGCGTCATCTGCGAGGGTAGTGAAAAGCTCTGCCAGCAAGAAATAACCATTCCAGTCGTTTTCTTGCTTGTCATCCTCCAGGAGGTCGAAGGCTTTCGACATGAATTTCCTCACAGAATCAACTGCCTTTTGGTCTTCGTGTCTAAACAGATAGACACGTCCAAGAAGGAGAGCGAGGTAGTTGACTTCCATCGGATACTCATGGTCAATCCAGGATTTGTCCTCTTCGAGTTTCCGAATGTACTGACTCACAGACCTGGAGTCTTTGCCAGTGCTAATGATCTCGCAGTATGCAGAGCCAAGCCGTTCAACAATTGGTCGAAGTGATTTGAATATCACCTGGGATTCATCGCTCCTGGAAGTTCCATGCCTCTTGAAACTATCCACGCTTTGCCTCCAGGCTTTCACAGCGTCCTCCAGCCTACCGCTGCGGTAGAGAGCAATACCGTAATGGTTTCGAAGGAAAGCAACATCGATCCAGGGCTTTGTCGACTTTATAGCGTATTTGTAGGCCCCGAAAACCAAGTCCTGGCGGTTTTGGGCAGCGGCGTGAAACTTCTCATGGAAGTCGTAGGAACCGGCATTTGAACAGAATAAATCAGTTAAGATGCTGCGTTCTTCCTCCGTGTGTTTCATGGATAGAATCTCGAAGCTCGGGTCAAGTTTCTTTTGTCGCAATATCCATTCCTGTGCGATCCCCAACGCACTGGTCGAAGGTAGGGGTTCGTCTTGGAACTCCACGGCGAGTTCTGCGCACACGGTGAGAGCTTCCCTCACGCTGTCTGTTTTTTCACACAGTGACCAAAATCTGTCGAGTTCTTTTTCCCATATGCCACGGTTGTCCTTGCGAAAGTCCGGGCTTTGGATGATATGGCGGATCTTCATGAGTTGTTGAAGAGCTTGCCTTTCCCCATTTCCGTTTCGTTCCAGCATCTGAGATAGAAAAAGCAACGCTCTCGTATTCAGTGGCTCTCGGTCGATTATGAGCTTACATCTGAACTCTGCCTGTTCCAAGCCGTTGTCGTTGCCAAGTTGCATGAAAGTTTCCGCGATACGAAGGTCGTGTGTAGTGTTGTAGTGCGACTGACCCTCTTTGATGCTGAGGAGATCAAGTGCTCGCTTCTCCATCTCTTTGATGATTTTTGCAGTGATTTCGGGTTCAGACTCCTTTTCTCGCAAATCTTCAAAAGCGTTCTGATCTTCGGTTTCGCCCTGATCCCCGTCACCAGGATCGCCACCCTTTTCACCTGCCTTCCTCAATTGTTCAGAAGCCTCCGGATTCCTTGAGGCTCTCTCAGAGTCGTCAATCTAAGTAGAGTGAGCCATCTTAGTTTCTATACGTTTTGCAAATTACATACCTTTCGAACAATCTTGAGCAAGAATTTGAGAGATGGCAATGCTTCCCATTTGCTTGCTTGTAGCCATTGAGACGCTACTACCTTGGCTGAAGCTTTCAGAAGCCAATGAGGTTGGATTTCAGGGTCCAGAATAGCTTTCTTCGATCTCGTATTGTTCTGATCGAGATTTTCGACCGCAGTGCTGTACTCCGTTAGGACTTCATGTTCTGCTGATTCTTTGGCGCGTTCGAAGAATCCCTCTTTCACTGTCTTATGACGCCGAAAAATGCCGATGTCGCTGATTTGCTCAACCCATTTCTCCTGAGCAAGAATCTCATCAATGTCTCCCATTGGGAGCCAAATGCCAACATTTTCCTGATCCATTAGCGCTTCAAATAACCATCTGCCCAGGTCTTTTTGCTTGATGCTCTTAGGATCGCCAATTCCTTTCTGTGCGAGGTCTTTCAAATGAGTTGGTAAACACACAGCGGTATACTCGAAGATATATCTTGCATCATGTCGATCTCGGCAAGCATTTTCACAGATACTTCGCAGAAGAAACTGTGTTGTTTGCATGTTGCCTTTGTTCTGATCGAACTGGATCGACTTACTCCCGCTCTTAGGGTCCTTAAGCCTCATTGACCACACCTTTTCGTCCTCAACAAAGTCAAGAAGTGGTTGAGCGAGGACCACTTCGTCTTCGACAGAAAGCAATCCTGCAAACTTTTCACCAAGCATGCTTTCGATGTCTCCCATGTAACTATCTCCCAGCTGCATTGAAAGGTACGAATCCAGTTGTCGAAGCGAAGGCCACCAGCACCAGAACACCGCGCACAGTATTAGCTCGTTCAAGACCGCGGCTTCATCTTTATCAAGTTTCTTGCTCATAGCTTCGAGCTCGTGCTTGATTGTAAGGTATGACCTGTTCTCTTCTTCTATTTCTTCTTCTTCTTCTTCAAGTATTTTAAGATCTGATATTCCGGTCTGGTTCGATTGGTTGACTTTTTGCAAACGGTTTCCGAGTCCGCGAAAATCCCCGCGGAATTTCATTTCCAATTTTCTCAATATACTTTGAAGTATTCGGTACTCCGGGTCTGCCGTATCCCACTGATGTTTAACTGTGTTGTCGATGAAGCGCACGGCGTCAGAGCGATGACAAGTCCTACTAGGTCCGATCTTGCAACCGTGACAACTGAACTTGTCAGTGCCGGAGAGGAAGAGCCTGAATTGCACCTGCCGTGTGCGGTTCTTTCCTATATCGTCCACAATCTTTTTGATCAACCTTTCCTCTGCCTCATCGAGCTCTCCAAAACCATCGAGCACCAAGTAGAGGACTTTCTGTGGTTTTCTTTGGGGACCTTCCTTTGAAGATTGGGAGAATTTTGAGAAGACGTCAGTCCAAATTGTTTTCGGATCTGAGAAAGCCTGTGCGTTGCTGTTCATCACTTCGACAACAAAATCATGAAACGCCCTATCGCTTTGCACAAGCTGCCAGACAACAGCTTTCAGGGCATCGCGCATGGGGAGACTTTTGCTTCCACCTCTAACTTGCAGGTTTTTCTTCTTCTGCTCGATCTGGTTTCCTGGAAAGAAATACCATCCCACGGATGCAGACTTCTTCTGATGCTGGGTCTCGCAAGATCTCGTAAGAGATTGGATGATCCGAGAACACAAATGGGTCTTCCCTCTGCCCTTCTTTTCGCTGATATAGAGAACTGTTGAATCGGAGTGGTATTTGTGGTTTATCCATGATTTGACGTGTTCGAGGTCGAATACCCAGTCTCCAATCCCTTGAATGTGCTTGTCGCAAAGGGTGTCTTGCATGCCTGTCCAATGCGTCTCTTTGTTGTCAGGTCTGAGATAGTTCTTCAGTCTTTCCAAGTGCTGATCTCGAGCATGTTTGTCACTTGTGGAGAGGTCGGAAATGCGGATGGCAGCGATGTTGTTGCTCATTTCTTGTTCGGTCGCACGCTTCATACCCTGAAGCTGAGCCGATAGTCCGTCATCCCACCTTATCGCCGCCTTCATTAGGTTCCTGATGAATCCGGTCGCATGTTTGGAATCTTCTGCTATCTTGGTGTAGAGTCGACAGAGGGTCAAACATGCCGCGAAGATATCCATGGTGGAACGTTGCAAGTTTGCGTCCAGCTTGATACCCCGGTCCTCCAGACGAACGTATTGTGTCACTCGACGCAAATTGTCTTCAACATCCTTCAAGCATTCCAGGACCTTTTTCGGCGTGAATTGTTCCCGGTAGAAGTCAACGGTGTCCACCAAATACGATAGTGCGGTAAATATTGCAGAGCACCCCTGCATAAACTAGGTGGCTGGTCAGCCGCGAAATATAGGCAGCAGAATGGCAACCCACTGGCACTGCGTTCGCAGCAAAGTCGGCAACCTTCACAACCTGTCGCGCGGAGTTGATGACCAAAGTCCCGTGGTCAGTCTTCTCCAACTCTTCACATTTTTTTCTCAAGTCCTCATGTTTTGACTCCTTCAAGATTTTCCCGGTAGCCTTCTCGTATTCTTCCACAGCCTGGTCCCAAGCGTCTCTCAGATGATTGTCCTCAGCATCATCTGCCATTTTTGGCAACGGCACATGAATGGATTCAGTCGTGTAGATGATCACAGCGTATCAAGTCGTTGGTCGTGTGTAGTGCCGCTGAGAGATGTCGCCAACCTTGCGCTTTTGTATTATCAAGCGGAAGACACAGATAGATCATTCAAGAAGCTCATGTTTTCCCTCATTTGTGTCAAATTCAGTTCTTCCACGCAGACATCACTGCTGCGGGGCTATGCAGTCAACAGTAAAAGGATATGGCACTGCCGTGCAGCAAGAAGCAAAAGATATCGCCAAGCCAATAATTGGGCCGCATGTTCCTGATGTCGGGTTTATGGCGTACCGTTTGAGCTCAATTGTACATGAAATTGGCTGCACTCAGGGCTCTCCTGCCAATGGAGTCCTGAGTCTTTAGGGCTTCAACCGCCATCCTTGCAAATGCAGTTATTACAAATTCTTCGTGTTCGCCTTTGACTACCAAATCGAGGCTCAGACAGAAGGCGCGGCGGATATCCGAACCATACATCGGCTATGCAACGATAAGATAACACGTAAGCCCATTCAACCATATATCGACGCAATACACTGCAAGGTAAACGAGTATCGCTAGAGGTGAAAGACGGTTAAAGGTGTGATGCCAGTACAAATTCTAATTCCATCGATTTGACAAATCCTTTCATGAAGAGCACCGACTTCTAGACAGCTATTCCATCTCATTCTCTAGTGATGTGGTTCATGTGGTAAGGTGAAAAAATCGCAAGGACGCTAGCCTTGTCAAGTTCATGAGAAGTGCAAAATAGGCACTGGAGTCCAAAAGGGCAGGCATCGACCCAATTTATACATTATTATTTGTACAGTTTAATTATCACCTCAACGGAGAACTGATATAGTGGGTAATGCCGGCACGAGCTTCAGCTTAATGCGTGTTCGATAGGTGAGTGGAGAAATGCATTGACAAGCCATAAAGAGTGCAGATAATATCAACTCCAAGGGCTAAAATAACAGGGCATGCGCTACTTCGGTTATTAGTATAGTAAGATCCTCAGCTGAAGAATGAATATTGGACCTGCTGTAGAACACTTGTGTTGGTGGGCGTAATAAGTAATCGTGAGTTTGCTGCATGACGCATACCTTTTCACTACATAATGACATCGCGACAAGCACATAACATGAAACCCACTTCTAAATACCTCTTCACGGTTATAAATCGTTCATTTGTTGACGGGCAACTGCCCACAGACGTACGCCCAGAAACGTGCCAAGGTCCGCAATCTCCATCACAAAAATCTCGGTAGTACTAAAAGTCGACAACTCCGACTTTCACCCGCTACAACGACAATAAGTGCTTGTTTCATCGCGTCGCAGCAGCCCGAAGCCCGAAACGTGCAGAGCGACCCTCAGCCCGGACCGACAGCGCGCCGTCTACACGACAACCATCTTCCCATCTGGAAACCATCTGCAGCCACTGACCGACCGCAGTAATGACCGAGGGCTGGCCCAGCGTCCATGTCTAAAAACCCCCAGCCCCCCTCGCAGCATGTGACTGAGACCAGACAAAGGGTACATGCACGACATGGACTGAGCAGACTGAAAAAGGCCGGCTGGTCAGAGTACATACATGCGGCTACTACGACATCTAAGACATCGGCCGTGCGCAGGCGGGCGGGCGGGCGGGCGGGAGGCGGTGTCAGCCGGCAGTCGTGGTGGTGGTAAGTGGCGCGGCGTGGACAAAAAGTACGGCTGCGGCGCTGCAGTGATCGACTTACATGCGGTCAGCGTCGCACAGCAGCCGCATGGATAGATAACGGAGAAGAAAAGGCCGGCAAAGAGAAGTGAGGGGGCAGGGCAGGGAGCAAGGCAGAAACTAGAACATGTAGTAGCGGGCCTGGCAATGCCACGAAAATCATCGGCTGCATCTGCTGCGGGCACGCGGGGTAAAGAAAGGTAATCTGGGTTTAGACATGATGTCGCGTCACGGTACCGGGAGCGGGGAGATGAATCAGTGGATGGAGGGGAGATGCGGGACGAAAAAGATGTAGGTAGGTAAGAGAGAAACGGTCTGAGGGGAGGAGACGGGGAGGCGAAGAGGGGGGAAGGGAGATGCGATACGTCCGAGAGGTGATCGGATGATCCATCCCATGTCCCTGTCTGGCTGGTGAATAGGCCACCCACCGCACGTTGACATCACATCGGCATTTCTTCCGTCGAGACAAGTCCTCGTCGACCGCGCATATGCAGGGAGCGGACCGATAGGGAAGTAAGAGGGATTGCACACGGTAAGTTTCGGAGAGCAGAGCGGTATGAGGGCATGAAAGCAATCAGCATTAAGAGGCAACCAAACTACAAACGGATCTAATCCTATGTGCAGCAGAGAGGCCGTTACGATCACAACCGGAGTGTGTGTCGTCCCACATCAGAACGGTAAAACTCTAACCAATAAACATTCTCGCCAACCCTCGCGACGGTAGACCATGCCCCCGCCTACCCCCCTTTCCCTCGCCATATCCCGATAGACCCGAATGAACAAAACTCCCGCCCTGTCCATTTTCCCATTTAATAATCCCTTCATTGGTATCGTAAAAGAGCGTGACGGGCCCGACACGTGGTGCTAAAGTGTGCCGGGCACATTAAGTGTTTGTTGTATCTCATGATGATGATCGTCGTCGTCAGAGAGAGCCGGTAAGAAGAGAGAGAGAAAAAAGAAACTGCTACAAATAAATTAAAGAACCATCCGTAGTGTGCCGGATGCCACCCGCTCAGACGAGCGCAAAAGCAGCAGCCACACCCGCAAGCACAGCCACGACCGGCTTGCCGCCGTGCGCCGCGACAGCCGCACCCGTGAACTCGGGCGGGGCGCTGGCAGACGGCGTCGTGTAGGCCGGCGGCACGTAGGTGCTGTGCACCGGCGTGGGAGTCGTCTCGACAGGCGGCGGGGGAGAGACCTCGGATGAGGGGACCGGGACGACGACGGGGACGCTGGGCGCCGGCGGGACGTAGCTGGGGTGGACCGGCGGCGGAGGCACGTAAGAAGACTCGACCGGAGGCGGAGGAGCGTAGCTGGACTCAACCGGAGGCGGCGGAGGGGGCGGAGGGACGTAGGAAGACTCGACCGGCGGCGGAGGAGGAGGAGGAGGAGCGTAGGTGGTCTCAGGCGGCGGCGGAGGAGCGTAGGTCGTCTCAGGCGGCGGCGGCGGCGGCGGCGGGACGTAGCTGGAGTGGACCGGCGGAGGAGGAGGAGGGGGAGGAGGAGCGTACGTCGTCACGGGCGGCGGCGGGGAGACCTCAGACGAGGGCACAGGAGGCGGGGGAGCGTACGACGGCGGAGCCGGGGGAGAGTACGATGGAGGCGCCGGCGGAGAGTAGGAGGGCGGCGGCACGGGGACGGTGGTGACGACGGTGGTGCTGCCGGACTCGCACTTGTGGCACGTCTGGGTGAGCGTCGTCGTCTGGTAAATGGTCGACGGCTTGGGAGTGATCTTGGTCGTCGTCGTCTCCGGCGGCGGCGGGGGAACCTCGGTGGTCTCCGGGGGAGGGGGAGGGGGCACGTAGGTCGTCTCCGGGGGAGGAGGCGGAGGAACGTAGGTCGTCTCCGGGGGAGGGGGAACGTAAGTCGTGGGAGGAGGAACGTAAGTCGGCTTCGTGGTCGGCTTCGTGATGATAGTGGTAATGTACGAAGTCGTCGACGTCGTAATCGGGCTGGATGCAATGTTAATTTCGGTGTTCTGCGTGGAAGAATGAAAGAATGCTTACCAGGTCGTCGTGTAAGTGGTGATGGTCTCGGTGGTGGTGATGCCGCCCGAGCACTTGTGGCACGGAACAGTGATGACCGCCGTTTCCGTAGTAGTCGAGATGGTCGAAGAAGTGATGGGGCAGATGGTGGTGTAAGTGGTCGTGTGCTCGGTGTAGGTGGTCGTAATGTAGGTGCTGTTAGGATACACCGGAGGCGGCTTGGAGGAGTGTGGCGGAGGAGGAGCGTAAGTGGTAGGAGGAGGAGGTGGTGGAGCGTAGGTGGTAGGAGGAGGCGGTGGAGGAGCGTAAGTCGTAGAAGGAGGAGGAGGAGGAACGTAAGTTGAGGAAGGGGGAGGAGGAGGAGGCACATAGGTGGAGGAGGGAGGTGCTGGAGGAGTGTAGGTGCATTTTCCCTTGCACGAAGTGATGGTGAGAGTCGAAGTGGTCAACGTCGTGTAAGTCGTGTGCTCCCAGGTTGAGGTGATGGGGCAGATGGTGGTGGTCACGTAGGTGAACAGAGTAGACGTCTCGCCGCTTGGCCAAGTGCCATTCCATAGCGGCTTGGTCCAGGCCGTTTCCCAAGCGTGGGCAGAGCCCAGCAGGGCGAGCAGAGCGAGGGAGCCACGCATGTTGTCCGGAGTCTTCAGTGACAGCGCTGAGTGGATAGCGACAGAGCAGAGGGCTGGGGAAGATATAACGAGAGATACACTGCAACCGTAGCGAGCGAGTTGCTGTATATGGGAGGCTGGAGGCGAGCACGGGGCTGGCTTCTTGATTTATGCCCCATGCAAACGGAGGCAGGAAGAGGCTCTCTATATGCACGGTAGCAGCAGGCTTTTCTCAATCCGTTTTGGGTAGGGTTGCATGCCGGGCAGGAAGCTTAACGGTTGTGATCTCATCTGGCTCTCATGAGCGGTGGGTCACCCCTGCACCGAGCTGCATCTCGTATAGCCAGGCGATCTGGCACGGCGTGGTGTCGGTGGTAGGGCATGCCCAGAGGAGCTAATGCAGCCGGCTCAACAGCAGATGCTAGGCAGGCACCGCGCCGACCGGGGGGCCTCTGCTCTCACCACTCACCGGCCCAGCCCTCCAGCAAGGCAAATATTGGAAGCCAGAGACAAGCCACGGCCGGTCCGTCCGGTACACTGCCCGCTCCGACGCCAATTGCCTTCGTACAGCACAATTAACTCACCTAATGGCCGGAAGCGGATGCGGCACAGCGTCGACGGATCTGGAGAGGGTTTCTGCAGATGCACAGTCCTCTTCTCGTGGCGGCCTCGCCCGAGAGGCGGAGAAGCCGTGGGACCATCGCGTCACTGGCCAAGCTTTGGGCGGGCGGGGCAACAGGATTCGCGTGCAGCGGTGCGGGCAACCGTCTGTTCGGGCGGCACTGGGCAGCTGGGGGCACGGGCTGTCTCAGAGGTGGCGAGGCGTTGCTTGCTTGTTTGCGGCCGACGACAAGAATAGCAGAGTCTCGGTGGCCGGCGGGCGGGCGCGTGCAACGGCGCTGGGCGGCCGCTACTTTTGCCGAGGACCCGAGTCCAGTCACCCCACAGCAGGCTGCAGCTCGTGCTGCTGCATCTGCTGTCAGCAGGGCCGTGAGCTCGTGTGTACTGAATGCATGCAGCGGCATGGGTGGACAAGTCGCGCAGCATCGATGATTGGCCTGAGGCCGATTGCTTGCAGGCGGGCTGGTCGTGGTGGGCGCCGAGTGGCTTCGACAAGAATCGCGAGCTCTTTCTCATTCCACCGGCCACCGCATGCGACTCATCAGCAAAGCCATCAAAGCCCAGCCCGCTCAACCGCCGCGCTATGGCCCGCGGACTGCAGTCCGTCAGCCCATCTCCACCGCCATATAGTCAGCGCTGCGGCGCGTTCCTGCGTCCGTTTCACTGCTACTCAGGCACGCCGCTTCGCGGTTGGCAGCCGTGTCAGCGCATCACGTCGGTGGCTCTCTTTTCGTCCAAACGGGCCTTTTGGCCTTCGAATGGCAGCGCGCCAAGTGCGTACCTGGCCCGCTGGAAAACTGGAGACGCACGGCTCGAACGGGCGCGCCGTGAAGATCGCCGCTCATCCTCCGCGCTGCGCTAGCACGATCAGCGCAGTTTAATCTCACAACTGCACCTTCTCCGTCACCATTCATAAAAGGTCGTCCCCTCCCGCTGACACATGTTACCGGTTGAAGCCAGCTTTCGCCCGCCCCACAAAGCGTACCGCCCGACGCTCACTTTCAGCCACTGAGAATGCCCTCAGCTGCCCATTCAAGCTTTCCATTGGCCGCTGCTGAACCGTGGTATTCCTCCCTCTCGCCATGTGCATGACTAACGGCAACCTTTCGCCATTGCCGTTTTTGCTTCAATTGCCGGCAGTACCGCTGTCTGCCAAACTCAAAACCCCGAACCGGACGAGAAACAGAAGACAAAGCCAAACGGAGAAAAATTTTCGTTTCGGTGCGGAGCAGCTTCCACTGACTATTTAGCGAGGCGAGGCGAATCAGGCTTAGACGTTGCGTGAAGAACACCGTAGAAGCTCCATCTCCATCGTCATCGTTAAATCCTTCCAGCCAGCCGACGTGCCGCATTGGGACGGTCGACTGACCCATCCTTTTCGTATCCCGCTGCTCTGCCCATTCACATTCCTTTCGCTTCAGCTATATACGAACTGCCCTTCCGCCTCCCGTCGATAGTCCCCATCATCGTTCCCTAACACAGTTGCCCGCCCCGCACGCGGATGATCCCCGTGGCCTTCTCGCTCGTATCTGCGTGCGGTCGAGTGAGGGGTAACCTAGGTGCTCGCTGGTTCGGCAGCCGGCAAATCCGCCGCCCCAAATTGTGGCCACCTCGAATGCGTCCGGTCTGGGATCGGCACAAGCGATGCGACTGTGCCGTCCGGGATGTGGAGCAAAGGAATGTGCGCGAGAATAACCGGTACCGTGACTTTGAAGCTGCTGTGCCGCGTTCGTTCGCCAGCCAACACAACTTAAGCCACCGCGAGCTCATCGCGCCAGCCTCGGCCCACCTGCTGTCTTATCCCTCTCTATCTCGTGTTACCTGAGCATTGGTCATTGATATGGGCCGGCCCGACGGTCCATGGGGATCATTGGCCTTGTCGCCTTTTATGATTCCTTCTGTCGCCTGCTCGTGTCTTCTTCCCGAAATAGAACCTAGGGCTCTGGCCTGCAGACATCTCAACAATCCCACTTCCACTTTTCTTGGCTCCCTGCATGTTCGTTATAGGGGGCCAAATGATCTGTGCACACTTGTCAATCTTAAATTGCTGATTCATCATACTACTTTCTCATTGGCCTTGCTGTTTGCACTATCGCCACCACTATGGCTTATGCTGCCCGTCACAACTCAGCTGGTTCTACACAGTCCTTCATTATTTCCATCCGCTAAAGTTTGACACACTCAGTCTTTCCATTCACGAAAGCTACGAGTTGAGTTTCGGCTCCCCAGTAACCCATTTCCATCGCCACCTTCCCTTCACCCAAGTCATAAGTTTCTCCCAGTCAACAATTTAACCTTTCACCTCTCTTCTGTAACCCCTCCTTCACGAGCAAGATACTCCTCACAGCCTCACTCTCTGCCCCCTCCTGTCGCACCTGACCTACTCATCATCGTCGTCATCCTCGCTATCCTCCAGTCCGCTGTCCCAACCCTCTTCGTACTCGTCCGCAAGCGTCTTCAGCCCGTTGGAAAGTTCTTCACGCTGATCAACGCCGATCAGTCGGCCGACCAGCTGACCCATAGCCCGCAGACGGCCAGAGATAGCCGACGAAGTCGTCAGTGCGGTGCGCACGGCGAGCCCCTCATCTTTGTCGCGATTTTCGAACGAGAAGATATGCGGGTAGCTGTCCAAGACGGGGAAAAGGAGAGGCGTGGTGTACCTGTCGTCATCATGTGAGCATGTATCGTCCTCCCATATGAACAGAGAAAAAAGAAAACGAGAGAAGAAAAACGAGAGTAGAACAGCAAAAGGAATAACAATGAAAAAAAAAAACCAACCCACCTCTGCACCATCTCCGCGCCCGCAAACCGATCCCTCGCCCGCTGATTCAACGCCTCCACCTCCCCCTCCTCCCTCCACGCGCCCCTCAGCGCCTCCGCCCGCCCAAAGAGGTGTGCCTTCTTCCCACCCAAACCCTTCACGCCCCCTCTCCCCCTTCCCCTCTTCGCCATCTGCACCATCTGCTCCTCCGGCCCCAGCCTCGCCAGATCAACATCCCACTCCCCCTCATTCTCCTCCTGCCCATCTTCCTCATACCCATACGACCTCCTCCTGCTCCTCCCCGCCTTCCCACCGCCGCCGGCCTTCTCCTCCGCCTCACGCGCCCTCACCCGCTCATCCAACGCCTCCCGCAGCACCGCCGCTTCGCCCACGCTCATCCGCGCCTCGACGACCCGCCTGTTGCCGCTGCCCGCATTGACGACGGCCTCCATCTGCGCGAGGGGCGCGGCGCGCGCGCGGTCGCGGAGGCGGGAGGGCAAGGTAGCTGTTTCGAGGAGGGCGGCTTGGAGAGCCGCGGTGTGCCAGCGGGAAGCCGGGTTGAGGTGGCTGTGGCGGAGGTAAGGGGGTAGGGATGATTTGGGGAGGGCGGAGAGGGGGATGTAGGTTGAGGCTGTGGAGGAAAGGGCGTGGAGTGTCAGGGAGTGGTTGGTTAGTTGGTGGAGGAGTTTGTCCTGTTGGTGGGCGTACGTGAGTTGAACTTGCTCTTTTTTTTTTCTCCTCTTTTTGTATGCGGAGAATAGGTAGGTATACGTACCCTCGCTTTCTTCTCTTCCTCTTCGAGACCCCAGACCCAGATGCTTAGCTTGCCGAACTCGTCGCGCAGCCGCTCGACGTAGCGCGACGCAAAGCCGCCCCAGGCGTCGTCGACGGAGGTCAGGACCTGCAGGCCCTGCAGCTGGTCGCATTCTTCAATGAAGGGGCGGAGATCGCTATATCATACTTCCATGTCAGCTCATATCTTTCTCACACGTGAATGGGGCATTGTGCAGAGTTGACGTCTTGGTCCAACGCACCGGTCAAGCAGATCGTGCTCCTTGTCCAGCCCGGCGAACAGCTCGTCGCCCACCCCCCAGCCCTCAAACGGCATCAGCTGCGACTGCAGCTCGTACTCGTGCAGCTGCACCAGGCTCTTCGGGTGGTAGTACACCCGGCTGTAGTCGGACCAGTACCGCACCGTGTCCGTCGTCAGCGCTGGCGGCTGCAGGCCCGTGTCGAGGGCTTGCTGGTACGCGCTCGGCGGAATGGCGGTGGCGCGGTGGGTGATGGTGCTGCCGGGCCTGCGATGGTGGAGATGCGTGTCAGCTGTTTGTAACAAGTGTCGGGGATAAATGAGAGCGCTCCATTGGGCTCGATAAATAACGTTGTTCTGGAGATGACGTTTCGCATGGGGAAGACCGATGCAATGATGTTGATATCAGAAATACCCCGCTGTTCCTCGATAATGTTGAATAAGGATTGCTCTTGAACCCAAGCTCTTTCAAATGGAAAAATACACGAAAGAAATAAAAATTTGACCGCCGTGAGAAGATGTCACACAAAAGAATTAAAATCAACCTACCACAACGCTGCGTCGCCATCGTCCTCCGCTTCGTACAAGGCGTTGATCTTCCGCAAGCTCCCAAACGCACCCTTGAGGTCGTATATCACGGCGCGCGGCATGAACGTGTCCGACCCATCGGCACCGATGCCGGGCCTGAAGTGGATGTCATGATCCACAGGCGATGGCTCCGCCGCTGCTGCATCTGCAGTCTTTTCCGGGTCATCGTATGTGAAGTAAGACTCCTGTGGCGCAGACCAAATCAGCGCGATTTTTCGACTGGAAGCAAGAACCTTGTACCTGCGTGTTCCAGAAGTGCGTGCCGAGATAGTTGCTCTGCTGGCCGAACTGTAAAGTCACTATTTCGTGCATGATTGCGGTTGTTGGGTCTCGAGTGGTGCCGAGGCCGACGCGGATTTTCTCCCCGCGGAAAGGATTTGCTCGGACCGGAAGAACACGCACGAAAGTCGAGTAGCTGCAGTAGTTTACAAGGTGATGGTGTTCTTCACGGGAGACGGTGAATTTCTTGGCGCCAATCTGCCAGCGACGTCATGTCTGCTGCCCGCTTCTCTATTTCACTCAGTGTACTTCTACTGGTCCCACAAACTCCATCATGTCTTATCTGCTTGAACAACTAGATATCTATATTTTTGCAAACGCCTTTTGATCCCTTTTCAGCCCATAAGCTGCAGCTGGTCGTGCGGAGGCCACCTTGTCTGCGCAAAGCTCAAGCATCGCTTGATGCTCTGCAGGTATTTTCTTGTCGTTTCGTCACTCATAATATGCGCTGTTGCCTTGTCGCTCTCGTGTAGCTTCTCTCGTGCTGAACGCTCGTGGATACCAACCATGGTAACACCAATGGGCCAAGCACTGCATCAAAGGTCAGCATTCATCCACAGGACCGCATGAGGGCCGACTTACGCTTTGCCGATACTGAGACGGAGATAACCATCGTTGGCGTCCACATAACGTCTCTCTTGTGCTGCCTTGACAATCTCAACGACTGCCTCCAGCACACTGTCTTCCACTTCATCCTTCTCAAGCTTTCTGAACAGTGGCCGCAGATTCTCCTTAGCCTGGACCATGGCGTTGTATGCCTGCTTTCCCTGGAAACTGGTCTTGACCTCGTCTTCACGCTGTGCCAGAGCAACTTCCCACTCCCGCAACACCATGTTGAAGTATGATCCAAGCTGTCGCGCAAGGAATTTCTTGCCCTCATCGTCCTTTGGCAGTGTGGCCGGCACCAGCATATCTCCTCCAGGTACGGGCTCCAAGGCAGTCGGAATGGGGCCGTCGTAAAGCTTAGCTGCTGCGGACTGGCCGCTGACCCTCTTGTAGCGCTTCAAACGCTGCCTGTGTGTCTCCCCAAACAGTCGCGCGGGTTCTTCCAGCGCACGCAACTTCTCGACCAGCTCGTCATCGGGTATGTCTTCTTCTCCATCGGGCAACGGTGTTTCCTCCTTCTCGCTCTCCTTGCCCTTCGGTGGCAGCTCAGGCAAACCCAGACGCTTCCGGCGCTCGCGCTCCGCGGCCTCTTCCTCCTCCTCGCGCAGCTTTCGCGACTGCTCGGCGAGGCGACGCTTCTTCTCCTGGCGCTCGCGCTCGCGCTCCTGTTCTTCCTCCTCGAGCTTGCGCTTCCTGTCGAGCTTTTCTAGACGTTCTTGTTCGGCTTTCTTCTGTTCGGCAAGGTAAGCCTCTTGACGCTGGGCTTCGACCTCGGAGCGCTTCAGGTACTTTTTGGATGAGTCGCCCGATGTTGAGGAGGATTTGCTCTTTTCGATCTGCGCGGACATGAGCTTGGCGAAGTCCATCTTGGCTGCGGTCGGCTCGCGGCCAGTTGAGTAGAGTGTAGTGTGGAAATGAGAGAAAGATGGCGAGTCGAACGGCGGAGAGCAGCTCGTTGCACGGAAGGCGGGCCCGGCGAAACTGCGGCGAGCGGAGGTGCACCGCACCTTCCTCATAGCTGAGCTCCCCAGGCATCGTGCGCGCATTCTTCCCTGCGACCAAAGCCATTGCGCGGCAACACCTCGATCTTCGCAGACGCTCGCGCATCCATCCAACTCGCCGCGCCTTGCCCAAGAGCATCCGCACAGCTACACACGCGCCAACATCATTTACCCGCGCGACACTGGGGGCCGCACGATAACAAAACTACACCCACAACCATGAGCGGCCCTGCGAAGGTCGACCGGCAGACGACAACGCCGTTCCTGCTGAAACTCTTCTACCGCTCCAACGCTTTCCACCGCCTCGACGAGTTCTCGCCACACAGCTCCGCCCCGCCGCCGCCGCACCTGCAGATCTACACCTGGCCGACGTGCTCGCTGCGCGAGCTCACCCACCTGCTCGTCTCTGCCCTGCCCTCGCTGCTTCCCGACCCGGCCATCGGCACGCGCCTAGCCTTCCGCCTAATCTTCCCGGACACGCGCAGCGGCGGCGGTGGTGGCGGCGCTGCAGGTGCCGGTGGTGGTGGCCCCGGCGGCCCCGGCCGGTACCTGAGCAAGGAGCTCGGCAGCGTCATCGTCGGCGGAGGCGGGCCCGGCGTAGACGATGACGATGCTGCTGCCCCTGCAGCGACTACAACGGCGACAAATGGCCGCGGCGCATTGGATAGGCTGGAGGGCGACGCCGACAAGACGCTGGCCGACGCGCGCTTCGTCATCGGCGACTACGTCTCGTGCTGCATCCTGCCGCCTGGCGCGGACGGCTCCGTCGCCACGGGACCGCCGCCTGCGAGCCGCTACCCCGCTTCGAGAGATTACGGCATGTCGAGGGGAGGACCGCCGCCAAGGGAGAATGGCTATGGCGACAGGAGCTACGGTGGTGGATATGGGAGGAGAGGTGGAGGTCCCAGGTACGAGGGCGGCGGAAGGTTGGGCGGCGGCGGAGGAGTGCCGCCGGGGGAGTGGAGGAGAGGCGAGATACCGAGTGGCGGACCGCCTTCAGGTGGATATGGAAGGGGCCGTGGAGGACGTGGACCAAGGCCGTACTGAGGAATTGCTACCGCATGCGTTCGTCGCGCTCACCATGCATTTTCGAAACTTCAAAACCAAAGAACGACGGATTGGAGCTTGGATTCCGCAGGCGTCAAGGAAATTATGACCCGTATTGGTATCCCATCTAAGCTCGAACTAACCAGCAAAATCATGACCACTGTGCGTACTTGGTCTGGGAAAGAGCACCGTACTTGCAGAGTAATCTCTGCATGAAGCTTATCAGGAGAGAAGCTTCCCGAAGATATCCATCTCATTCCACGATCAAGTGGACTTTCGAGCAGAGAGAGAATCACGAGTATAATGAAAATCAAAAACAATCAATTCTTCTTGTAGAAGACTGCCGTGTGAAAATCGTCTCACAATTTCTGGGCCTCCCCGAGCCCGAAAGCGTGCCTCGGGCAGTGGTCGTTGCTAATGTGTCTGAGCGGGCTTGGCAGGCGGTCAGAGCGACTGCCCGAACCAGGCTGTCGGGAATGTCGCTGACCTACCTACGTACACCGTCTACCTACATCATTGAACGCAAGCTTTACAACTTGCAAAACCCAGCTGCAGCCCCCATTACCGCCCTTCGGATCCATAACACGTTACACATAGAAAGTTCTCGAGCACTTAGCACCCATCACACGGCTTCCATCTCTCTTCCCAACAGCTCCCCCACGAGCGGACCAACCGATCCGACGCGAGTAGCAACATCTCCCCCGACGACTCACTCACGCAACACAATGCGACGACCACAAAGCTCCACGACATCGGCCACGATGACGGCTGCCGCCGCACTGCTCCTGACCGCGGCGTTTCCGTCGCTAGTGGCGGGCGTCATGTTCGACTGCAAGGACGTCGTCGTCGACGGCACGCGCTACGACTTTCACGAACTGGGCGGCCCGCGGTCGGTGTACTACACGGAAAAGCAGCCGCCGGCAGTGCTCAACACCACCTTCACCGTCGATATCTGCAAATCGCTCAAGCCGATCAAGGGCGTGGACAAGAAGGACCAGTGTCCGACTGGCACTCGAGGTAGGCAATGACCCGGAACGAGCGAGACAAAGCCCCCCACCCATACCAAATCCTTACTATCGTCCATCCGGCCGGAATTCGCCTAGAATTTACACGAGTTGTCGAGAAAGGGCTAACGGCTTCTCCTTTTGGGAAAAACAGTATGCGGCGTCACAACCAGCTACAACCCTGCGGATAACACGTCGGCCATCACAAAGGTCGTGCCCATCGCTGGAAACTTCGCGGCATCGTCGGGCGGCCAGGCGGACCCGCGGTGGACGAAGTTGAAGGGCTCCGACTCCAACGCCGATGCGGAGAAGGAAGGCTTGCGCCTCGAGCTCAAGGGCGGCAAGTACCCGTTCCACAGCCGCAAGGGCACCAAGCAGAAGGCCCTCATCGAGTTCATCTGCGACCGCAACCGCACCGGTACCGAAACCGACCTGGACAACCGCGACACCATCGACGACGAGGACGACAAGAAGAAGGTGGAGGACAAGATGAGGCGGCGGATGGAGAAGAAGCTGCGCGCGAGGGAGGAGAATGAGAAAGAAGGCGATGACGAGGGAGATAGCGACGACGACGACGATGACGATGACGACGACAACAAGACGGACAAGAGCAAGGCGCTGCAGTTCGTCAGCTACAAGATGGAGGACGACCTGGACGTGCTGCGGCTTACGTGGTACACCAAGTACGCGTGCGAGGATGGCGGCGACAGCGGCTCGGGCCCCGGCGGCAAGTCCGAACACTGGGGCTTCTTCACTTGGGTCATCATCATGTAAGTCGGATCCGCTCCGTGATTTCTTTTTTTTCTCTCCCGTCTCAGCTCCGACTAACATCTGCCTTTTTCTATCAGTCTTTTCCTGTCTATCGCTGCCTACCTCATCTTCGGCAGCTGGCTCAACTACGAACGTTACGGTGCTCGCGGCTGGGATGCCGTTCCTCACGGCGACACTATTCGCGACTTGCCCTACCTCGTCAAGGACTTTGGCCGCCGCATCACCAGCTCCTTTCAAGGCGGTGGCTCGAGAGGTGGTTACAGCGCCGTGTAAGTATTTCATATCTTTGTTGCACTGGATCCGAGCACATCGTCTCCCACGTAGGGAAAGGAGATGGAGGGGAGGGACTCTGCTTCATCCTTTCTCGTTTCATGTATTATGTATCGACGCTGTTCGCTATGGGCATTGGGGTGTGGATTTCAAAGTAGATGTAAAGTGGCGAGTTTTAATGGAGGATACAACAAGACAAAGCACCGGGAGGGTGTGGATTAGATGGCATTTTGGCAGGGAACACAACCGTTGGATATTTTTATTCCTCCATTGCCCCCCTTTTGATCAAGGAGTACGGTTCATGGCCCTTTCCCCCAAAAAGAACAAAACAAAAATCCAATCACAATATGGCCTTCTCACATCCACCTCGATCACACGAGTTCCATCTCACCCTTTTCTTTCCTCGAATGATCTTGTTGATTAACGTCGTTTGCCTGGATTGCAGGTCACTCTGAGCTTGACAGAGCCAGAACGGGAGAAGATTATGGTATGCTGCTAGCAGAGAAGGAACCGTTAGATGGATTTTCTGCGAGGTTCGCATGGGCTACTTTTACTTTTATGCAGGTTTCCTTGATTCAGGCTGTTTTTGTTATGGTGTGTGGGTTGGGCGTTTTCTACCTTTCCTTTTTTTTTTTTTTCACACTGTGCTACTCGTTATATCTCGCTCTAGGGAGAGCGCAGAGGTTTCTGTTGAGCAGAAGTCGGGGTTTGTCTTTTTAGGCATTACTTCATGTGTATGTCATTCGCTGGGTGGGGTTAGATATTTGGTAAGGCGTGTGCGGAGCCCCACATTCGTGGTTGCTGAGGCATATGTACAGGCGTATTGAGGATTCGTTCGTTCTAGTCAAGTGCTGATGTTGTAGAATTCGGTGCTGACCGGTCTAGGTGAGGTACTGGCGTCGGTGAGGTACTGTTGTCCCGCATGAGCTTAAAGTTATATTTGGAAACTGACGACTCGCAGAACATTTTTTACCATCTTATTCTAATAGAAAAGCTTTTGTATTTCTCTAAGTTCTGTTCATTTAATCATGATCCCTTGTTTAATAAAGAAAGTATCCCTATACCCTGCTTTCCCTTCTATTTGCAGCAGGGAACGCAAGATCATTAACACACGCAAGCAAAAAGGCAACCAGTGCCCCTCCCCTCAAAAGCATAGAACCAGAAACCCCCCCTCACTTACTCCCAGCATGCACCGACGCAACCCCACCCGTCGCCCTATCCCTCGGCGCCTCGCTAGCCACCGTCTCCGCGCCCTCCGGCAGCCTCTCCTCCGCCGGCGGTCCGCCAACCGTGCCCCTCGCTCCAGTTTCGACATCCTTATCCAGCGCACGCTGGCTCGAAAAGCCTGGATCCTTCGCGTCCACGGCGTCGCCCTTGTTCATGACCGTTTCCGCACCGACGCCGACGAGACCGGTGCCTTGCTTCGCGCGCCCGTGCGACCCGTCGTGGCGGAGTTCGGTTGAGGTTTGGCCTTGACCTGGGTGGCCGAGGCCGGTGTGGACATCGGCGGAGGTGGCGCCGAGGAGGGTGTCGCTGGCGGAAGTGGTGGTGGTGTCGGGAGGGAGCGAGGAGGTGGGGTTGGGTATGTGGGTGTGAGATGCAGGCGCGCTGCCGGCGGGGAGGGTTTGGGCGTGGAATTCGGGGGCTTTGTCGGCGGGGGTGGCGAGGACGCCGGGCTTGTGCTGTTGGGGGGTTGGGTTAGTGTTGTGATTTGGTTTTAGTGGTGATGTTTGGGAAGAGAGGGAGGTGCGAGGAGAAGCGATGGGTGGAAGTGACTTACGCCGCCCTTCTCGAGTGGCTCAGAGGGTGGGACGTGGGAGCCGATCTGGCCCTCCTGGTTGGAGACGGACTTGACGGCGTCTTCGTTGATGGTGGCAGACATGGTTGTTGTTTTTGTTGTTGGAGGATTGAAGTGGGTGGAAGTGTTGTGGTTGATGGAGCTGGAACGAAGAGTCGAAGGTTTTTATCTGAGAAAAATTTGAAGTGATGCTGCAAGAGGTAGGCACGAGGCTCTTTCAGATTGATATAGGAAGGCACAGAGGCACAGTGGCGGTCATGATGCATGATGTAAGACATGTGTATTGTTACTGTTCTCTCTCATTGTGACATCACCTGCGCAGGCGCCCGGGCCATACACCACAAGTCGCAATCTGGAAGGGTCCACTTTTGTTTGGACGTGATTTGCGCATGTTTCTCACATCGATATCATAGTGGCAATCGCAAAATCCCAGCATGTGAGCATGCGGGATCCCATCCGCCGCTGCAGATCATCGACGGCATGGGGCGCACGGACGCCTTGGGGTTGCGGCGAACGGGACGTCTCACTCGCGGCAACCTCTCCGCCCAACCACCCACCGCACGCAGCGAAGCACCGACCGCAGCCTTGTTCCAACCAGGCCCCAGCACCGTTCTCCAGCCTAGCCTCGCTGACGCCATATGTCTCATGCCCGCCGATCAGCATGGCAGATAGGCAGCCTGGTGGCCTGCTAGCCCGCACCCAGAGCGGGCGGGTGTGCAAGCTGTGCAACAACCTGGATCCACGCAGCCATCCAGCCACCTTCCACGACCAGGAGAGCACGAGCCGCTCCGTCGCTCGCCTCAGCCTGCGCGTCGACCCCGTGCGGCTGAAGCGCTCAGAGGAAAACTGCCCGCGCTGCCGCCTGGTCGCCCACGCGCTCGATGCCCACGTTGAGGGCTGGCGGAAGACGAAGCCGCGGCTGCTGCTGGACCTGGTCGAGTGCGCCCCGTTGCGGCTCGAGGTGCGGCCTGATGTAGGCAGGTGTGAGAATATAGAAATTTATGCCCCGTTTGGTAAGTTGGTTTCGTTCTTCGTTGATTTGTTATCTGGGCCTGGAATGGGCCATGTCTACGTGCTTTATCCTGCTTCTGTTCCATTAAGCTCTCAGCGCTCAGTCTTTCTTTTCTGCCTTCTGCAAACGATTTGTTTCAGAAGGCCATGCACAAAGCGAAGCAAGCATTGAATCACCGTACTGCCTTCTGAGCATTACTAGACAAGCCATCGCCATGGCCCACTCTCGGCCACGGCCAGTCCGTGCCAAAGCATTCCGACTCGGACGACTCGTTCGAGTTTGCTCGGAAAGCCATAGAGGACTGCATCAAGAACCATAAACATCGTCTCTGCGGCCAGAGTCTGAGAGATGAATTCATCCCCAAAAGGCTCATATACTTGGGGAAAGACCCGGACTCCACCGAACACATCCGACTCTGTGAGTCTCCTCCAAACAAGGTCAAGTACATCACCCTCAGCCACTGCTGGGGCGGCGGTCCCACCTTCATCACCACCACGGCCAACCTCGCCGAGCGCAAGCGCCACATCGACTTCTCCTCGCTCCCGCAATCCTTCCAGGATGCCGTCGTCATCACCCAGGCGCTCGGCATCCACTACCTCTGGATCGACGCCCTCTGCATCATCCAGGACTCGACGGCCGACTGGGAGGTCGAGTCGGCGCAGATGAGCGCCATCTACGAGAACGCCCACCTGACCGTCGCCGCCACGGCCGCGCCCAACAGCGACGCCGGCATCTTCGCCGCCCGTCCGCGCCCCGCCAAGCTGTCCTACCGCGCCTCCGCCCGCGCGAAGAAGGCCTACAAGCTCTGCGCGCGGAAAATCCCAGACCACCACCTTTCTTCTTCTACTACTACTACTTCCTCCTCCTCCACGCTCCCCATCTTCCCCCCACAGACCGACCACCACCACCACCAGCACCAACCACAACTCCCCCTCTCAACCCACTACCACCCCCCGCCCGCCCCCGCAGGGCCCCTCCGCCACCGCGCCTGGGCGCTGCAGGAACACGTCCTGTGCTCGCGCATCCTGCACTACACGGCGCACGAGCTACTATTCGAATGCCGCATCGCCTCGCGCTGC